>JAHPZR010035754.1:0-28831 GCA_019787425.1 Platygyra sinensis
CTTAAGGTGGCTGAAAACAGTTTCCAGTACTTTCCAAGACTCACAGTTTGATGGGTCATTACAACCACTCTATACCGGTTGATGCCAAAGTCATGGTATCAACAAACTACCCAATCATCGGGGAACAAGTTGCTGTTATTTTTGTGGCACAATAGGTTACCATAGCAACAATATGACCTGCTAAAAACACCCTTAATTTTAGCTTTAAGCGCTTATAACTCAAAAACGAGCTCGGTGACCCCCATTTTTTATTATTGAATTGTAATCAACATGATAAGATGCAACTTTTTGCAAAGTTAAAAAAAATTCTACGAAGGGGTTCAGAGCCACCTTAAATTTTCGAAAATTTAAGGTGGCTCTGAACCCCCTTCGTAGAATTTTTTTTAACTCTGCAAAAAGTTGCATCTTATCATGCTGATTACAATTCGATAATAAAAAATGGGGGTCACCGAGCTCGTTTTTGAGTTATAAGCGCTTAAAGCTGAAATTAAGGGTGTTTTTAGCAGGTTATAGTGTTGCTATGGTAACCTATTGTGTCACGAAAATAATACCAACGTGTTCACCAATGATTGGGCAGTTTTTTGATACCATGATTGTAGCATCAACTGATAAAGAGTGGTAATAATGGCCCATCAAAATCTACGTCTTGGAAAGGCACATATCGTTTCCACGGTGTTACAACTTTATCAAGTCCGTGAACTACCAGAGAGACTTCTGCCGCCTTAAAACATGCATATATAATATGACTTATTAAAATGACCAATAAATTAGGTGAAATTCCACTCTCTAGGAATATTGAATAGCGCCAATGACATAAATTCGGATGTCGAAATTATTACTATTAATCTTCGCGCTACCCTTTGAATACCAAACGAGCATGACAAGACACCATAACAACCATTTGGCCAAACTCCGTGAACCATAGGTCACGACGAAAATAATGCAAAAACTAAACAAAGAAAAGCAAGGACGAATATGAAATATAAGTATAAAAAAAGGCAAGTATCAACAAAAGAAGCGAATGGCACGTTAACGAGAAAAAGGTGAGTTCAAAACGTTAACTATTGTATTGTATTGTATTGTAATTAAATTTTGCAATCCCTTATATAAAGGAAGATCACTGTTTATCGAGCAGCAAAAAATCTCTAATATTTTACTCATAGTAGTTTTCAATAGAGCGTCGAAAAGTAATTAACTTTGGATGGCTTAAAGAAACTCGCGTCACTTTTTCATGCAAATGGAAATAAAACCAAAACCAGACTCGCCCGCCCGTGCTCATTTACCCACTCTCAGCATCAGCTACATGTACTAACTGTGTTTGGACTGCTTCTTTGGATTGTTTGTCCTTCTTTGTGATTGGCTGGAGCTGTCACTTCGGTAGTTGTATTACGACAATCTATTGTAAAACTGTGTGGGTGTTTCACTTCTTATGATGAAGAACGGAGTATATTTCTGGGCATACATGCATACACTTTCGGCAAGATTTATTTTGAATAAGTCATTAAGCTGATATGTTATGTAGTAAAAGAAGAGGTCACGGGCTTAAAGTAAAGTAATATAGAACAAATATCAGCGTCAGTAAATGCCAGTCAAGATCTCGTAGCAGCTGTTGTTTGTAGTTCTTCAATGCTTTCGCTTCTATGCAGCACAAATCTTTTGATGGCAGCTCTGAACTGCTTGTTTATCCCACAGTAAATAACTGGATTGGAGAACGAGTTGAAATATCGGAGGAACATTATGACGTAGTTACAACCCGCATGGTGTCCCCTCGGCAAGTGGGACAGTATGTGTAAACAAGAAAGAAAACAAACAACGGGCACCGGCAAACAAAGTGAGTTCCCATTATGATGGTTAATGTCTTCGCTCCTTTGAGTTCGCGCTTTATCCTGCGTTTTGTTTGGCCTGATCCCTCAGAGTATCCTTGCATGGAGAGTGAGTCTATTCTGCGAGCGTGAGCGCGAGCAACAAGAAATATGTTCCAGTAAGATATTGCCATAACGCCGACTGGGGCAATAAAACTTGCTACCGTAATGAACGTAACGTACTCGCGTCCAAAGAATAAGCACGGCTCGTTATCTTTCAGCAGGGATAGAAAGGCCGCGCATGAGACAATGATGGAATATGTCTAGATGAATGCCATACAAAATATGGCTTTACGCTCAGTGACTATTGAGTGGTAAAGAAGCGAGTATTTGACCGCCACGTACCGCTCTAGACTGATAAACGCAAGACACAGAAGGGATGCTGTGCCACATGAAATGTCCAACACGATCTGACAACGACATAAGGCGATATTGTCAGCTTTTAACCGGGCTGCAAAAAAAGCGGTATCAGAACAGCGGCAATCAAGATGTCGGCCACTGCGAGATTCACAAAATAGTGCCTTGCCAGCCGAAGCTGTCTGTACAGGCAGAACACGATGCATACGAGAGAATTGGTGCCAATCGACAACACCGCGATCAAAATAAGCGGTATCTCGGAAGCTAAAGCTGCCTTGCTAGAGGTCGGACGCTCTGTTGGAAGGCACAGGTCAAGAAATGACTTCCAGCAACCATGGTCGAAATCAGGTTTTGTGATATTGTTGTCCATATCGTGTCGCATGCAATCGTTGTAAGCCTTCTGGCAGGTGATTCTTGAGTCGCCGTCCATGGCCTTTCGTACAATCCCAAAAAATCGGCAGGAAATTTTCTAACGTTTCGCAATATTAAGAGCAAGTTACCTTCAGGCGAATAATCAAGCGGGCAATTTTCTAACCCGTGTGTGAAGCTTACTGGCTTTTAGCGGGGCTTTAAACCCAGTTATCACATGGCAGATCTATCAAAATTAATGGACTAACTTTGTTTGACAAGCTGAATGTTTGCGAGAGAAAAAGCTTTCGCAAGACAAGTAGTCTTTCGCTAAGTTGTCAATTGATGAGCCTGATGGTCCGGCCACTCTGGGACTGCAAAATAAAAGTAATATAGAAAGGATACGGTAAACTGCCATTAACAAGCTCCATCCCCCTTTGTCTTAATAAAAAAACCTTCCGGGTGAAGGCCCATTTTTTATATGTAGGAAATGATGTTCCCGGTATATTAAAACCCTTCCTTCCCAACTTAACGACGCTAACCAAGAGATCATAAACTTGCCAAAAGGTTATGATAGCCACAATTGAAATAACCGCCATGCATTGAATAAGTAGAGTACAAAAGCACAGCAAGATTCAATTGTTTTAGTCCCAGTTTCCCAAGTGGCCACAGATTGTGAGGATAAATGAAATATATTTGCTGTGGTACTAGAATGCATTTCCTGATCTTGAAAATTTCATTTCCATCGGTGTGCGTTACAGCCGTTTATGAAGGAGCGTCACGGGCTGACGCTACCGTGACTCTAAGTCGTGACCCTTGAGCGAATGAACCCAATTATACTTTCCTTAACAAGATCTGGCCCGAAGCACAGTGGAGAACAGTTGGACGGCATGTAAAAAATGTCATCCTTTAAAAAAAGGGAAGTAGAGTTTAGCGCAAAATTAAAAACGTACACCGGCACTAGAAAAAGCACCTTTAATTTAGTAACTCTACAAAGTTTCAGCATTTCAGGTGTAATATCAGATGAGAAAATGTAAGTTGGAAATTGAAAACTTTACAGACGTTTGTATGACCGGGGAGGGGGAGGGGGGGGGAATGCATACCCCCAGGAGAAGGCAGAGCATTTAGACACGTTATAACAAAAATCGAACCCGATTAAACAATGGCCACATATTGAACAATCGGTTTGTAATTTTGAGGTGAAATTCGACAGAGAATGTGTTTTCTCGTTGCAAGAACCATCATCTAGAACAAAAAGTACGCGTAATTAAAAAAAGCGTCAAATGCTCCTCCTTTAAAATTAGTTTCTTTCTTCCCGATCATATAGGCTTTACTACTTACGATGTTAAAGCGAATGCCAATTTATCCAGCTCTTTTTCGCCGGCGAGAGTGCGAAAATCAATTTTGTCAAATAATTCGAAAATCCGGCCGTGTTTTGATAAATAAACGATTTTTGCATTTTACTCGATTTTTCTGTGCATTTGCTCTTATAACTTCAACGGCGACTCTTTAGTAAATGTTGTAGTCAACAGCTGTGGGTTTCAATTTTGCCGCAAATCGTGACAGTTTTGACTTTCGTCAGTTTCCTTAGCCATGGCTTTCTTAATTCATTGTCTAGCGGGAGGGTGGGCATAAAACTTTCAATGCCTTTAATTTGATTGGTGGAAGAGCATGATGCTACCATGCAACCACATTTAGACCGGTGTGTTATTCAAAATTTGAATTTTCCTGTTTTTGATGAAACTGAGAACTGTCAGTTTCACATTTTCAGGTTTTTAGTGAAAAAAATAACTTTGTTGCAGTAACATCCGATTTCATTAATAACTGTACCAATTCGGTTTGAGAGAGAAAAAAAAAGAAAAGCCTAGTCGGAATGTAGTTAATACTTTACTCTGGTGTGTTGCTTGCTTTTTGACTACTAACGATCACTATTTTTTAACGATTTTTAATCTTCCGTCAAAATAAAAAAAAAAAATACCAGTAATGATATCGCCACATAATTTTAAAAATTAACTTGGTGCGTTGCCGGATGTTTCGATCTTTTTTATCAACCTTAGCTTTACTATAGCGACTTTTGAGGTAGTTTCCCTTCTCTTCATAGATAGAAGAGAAAACGGTTTACCTGGAGAAAAGTACGACTTTGCAGCAGGACTACCCAAACGGTTATTTATTCTTTCACAAACCAAACAGTTTGACTATCGACTCCAGCCCTTAAATAGGATTTCTCCCTAAGTTTACTTCATCGATTTTTTCTCTGAACCAGATTATTCTTTGTCACGAAATAGCTTTTTTTCTTTTATGTCTGATGAACAATTATAACTCAATGCCAACGAACCGGGCTTAAAGATTAACTTAAAGTTCGTTGCACTCGAAAACACCGTTCAGCTTAGTAGCTAAGCAGAAGGCTGAATATTTTTTTTGGAACGGCTTGCACTAGCTCTAATGGCTGATGATGATTTTTTTCCTGTTTTATGCACGAATATCGTCTTGTGTTTTATCAACGAATTGCGACAAGCAGTTTGAAAAGTTGGCGATTGGTTTGGAACGGATAGCTCCGGCGATCCTTTCGAACGGATGACCATTGCTGGTTTTCACATGACGTCACTAAATTTCGAAGTTCAGAAATATTGATCCTCCTGAAATTTTACTTTGATGCTGTATAAGAGCAGCTAAAAACTAATATTCATACATATTTTCACTCCGAATGGGTTCTTGGTTAAGTGATAGACTACGCTTGAATTTCTAAGCTTTTGCGTGACGTGACATTTACATGACGGGCGAGAGAGCTGTTATGTTGGTTTAAAAGGTGACTTATTTTGGGGAATTCGGCTATCTGAACAGTTCTTGTATTAGAATAAAGTACTATTGTTACGTTTTTGAGTTATTCGAGAGATAAATTCACTCTTTCGTAGCAACACTCAGTGACAGATGTTTCTGCTGGTTTCCGGCCGCCATGTTGGTGCCCATGTACATGGGCACCAGCATGGCGTCTCCATACAAATCTCTATAAATTTGGGGAAAACGTTTCTTCGCATATCTTCCATGAGAAAAATTGCTGTGACCTGAATCTTGGCGAGAGTCTTTGCATATGTACCTTCTTTTTATTTCCAGATTCTGGACTTAATCTATTGAACGGTTTTGATTTTTTATTTTGTTCTATTTTGAATGGCGTGACACTGAAAACCAGCAATAGCTTTTTTGAACAGTTAGCTCGAGCCATTGGAAGGGATGACCATATTTTCTAAAATGTACACGATGTAGCTGGAGCCGTTCGAACAGCCTATCTCGTCCGGTTTGAGTGGTTGCTGAACGGCTTACAAACGGGTAGCCGTTAGCAACGTTTGCGAATATGAGGTCACAATTTTTGGCCTCTCGGCGCTTGTCTAGTCATGAACTATTTCTCTCGCTTTTTATCCTGGTACTGTACCGAGAAAACTTTCGGATCTCTAGTACTGTTCTGTTCTGTTCAAAGCACATTTGGTTCTTAGAAGCTTGGATGCTGAACTGATATATCAATATGAAACAGGATGCTCGATTATGACTACACCATCTTTCTTCGTTTTAAAATAGCTTTTGATTTACAGCATTCGCCCCAGTTTTAGTTTCATAATGATAAGAAGCTTTCTTGTTTAAAAAGGGCTTACCTTGAGATTGAAGAAGAAAACCCTCCGACTTTAGAAGGTTATAAATTCACACCGAGTGTTCAGCAGGTGTATTAGTATTAGTCAACAAGGTGAATGTCGGTGTTGTTGAAAATTCAGTTGAAAATATGACGTTTCTTATGGTACCAAATTTTTAATTGTGGCTGTTTGATTGGTCGAGGAACATGAGGTTGCCAGTGCCACCCGCCTTTCGACCGGTGTGCTTTTTGAACTTCGAATTGCTCCTGTTTATAGTGAAAGAACTGACAGCTGCATATTTTCAAGTTTTAAGGAAATATTAGTTAAGTTGTAGTAGCCCCTACAATAAAATATCTCTCCCTTTATTGCTTCAGAAGACCGGCGGCGGAAAGAAAAGCCCGTTATGAACAAGCTTTATAGCGCGTATTCACTCACGTGTCCAGCAGCCATGCAAATTTACTGGAACAAAAGAAAGTGTTTACATAAGAAAAGAGTTGAACTCCCACAGGATTGGTTTGGGACACCAACATGGTCGCTCTTTCATTGTTTTGCAACACCAATATCGCTGCCATGTGTCGTCATGTGCATACGCTCTATACCTTACTCTGGTGTGTTGTTTGCTTTTTGATTGTTTAAAGTCACCATTAATTTAAAACTTCTAACAAAAAATGAGCAGTCCTGACATTCCCACATATTTTTTTTTCTTTTTCGCAAAATATTTTTGACCTATTACGTTTCCTCTACACCTGTGTAAACATCTAAACTGAATTACTTTTGACATCGAATTAGCTTTAATTTTCACGGTAAATATCACGAAATTTACATTTGACATAGAAACATGTTTGGCAAATTGTCCAACACGGAGTAAAGTGGGAGTAATGAGCTTGGTCTCTATATGATAATCGCTAAAATTTAAAATTAAAAATTAAAATATATGTTTTATAAGGAACAAATGTTTTGCAAGGAACGATTAATGGGGAGGACAAATGGATCGTCCTTGCTCCTCGTTCGCCTCGGTGTTTAACAGCGATCTTGCTCAGAAAGGAAACAGATCATACTAACTTTGCACTTAATATTTTCCTAATTATTGCACCAGTACCCATTTCCTGAATCTCAAAACCCTTCCCGCCCAACTTAACGACATTAACCAAGAGTTCATAAACCTGCCCAAAAATTATAGTAGCCATAATAGGCCCCTTTCACTAAGAGGTCACGTGACCAATGCCTCCCTCAAACAGTGAGTTGTAATCTTGCTGATGCCAAAAATTGACAGAACACATAAAAATAATCTTACACCCGAAATTTGAAAGGAAACGCAATTAAGGGAGATATTTCATGGTACTTTGATTTTTCAACAAATTAGTATGATTTGTATTGACCGCCATGTTGGAGGGCAACACGGCGGCTAAAACTACTTTTGGCTTATTTCATGTTAAATGTTTGATAGTTACTTTCAGATGTTCTATAAACGTTACCACATCTTTTCAACATTTTCCTTGAAGTTTAAGTGCAAAATTTGTGTTAGAAAACGGTAATTCATGATTTTAAAAGTCAAGTTTGGGTCACGTGACCAGCTACGGACTTTCTCATTTTAAGCAAATGGTACGTGTTAGAAAAACCAAATCACTATTATTTTGTTTAAGAGATGACCCACTAATAGTGTTTTGAAGGCAACATCATGTAACTTTCATTTTCATAAAAACGATGCCAGATGACCTCTAAGTGCAAGTGGCCTATTGAAATAACCACCATTCATCGAATAAGTGGAGCACAAAAAATAGCAAAATCCAACCGAGTTTCCCGAGCGGCCACAAATTGTGAGGATAAATGAAATAGATTTGTTGTGGTACTAAAATGCATTACCTGACCTTCAAATTTCATTTTCGTCGGTGGGTGTTACAGTCGTTTAAGAAGGAGCGTGACCTTTGAGCGAATAGAAGCTTTCAATTTGCAATACACAGAAATTTCAGAATATCAACCTACCTCGAGTTATCAAGCATCAAAATCACGATTTTTCCCATTCATTCCCTGTACATTTTGCCGTGTTTGCCTCACTTTCAAGATGACGTCGGCGACCGTGAAACCTTCTATGAACCGAGTTATACTTTCCTTAACAAGATCTGGCCCACAGCACAGTGGAGAATAGCTGGACAGCATGTAAAAAACTCATCCTTTATAAACTGTGAAAAAGAGTTTAGCGCAATAATAAGCCTTTTGCAACAAACGATCTCAAAGGCCAGTCAAGCTTGGCTGGTTGAGGTCTCTTTGTTGCAACGTCCCAGTACGGGAATAATGATGAGCTTGCCCCACAGCATGGCGGATTTTGTATTATGTGATCGTTTGTTGCAAAAAGCCTATTTTCGTAAAGTGCCCGTAACCCAACTTTTTTTTTCGCCAATTAAAAGCGAGGAATCAAAAGTCAGTCAGAATGTGTTTGGATTAACTTGCTTTGTATACCTATGAACCAATGGCTGAGGGAGAGTTTTTGTCCATTTAGCTAATTAGTATGCACGACTGTAATGGCCGTTGGCGTCGATGAAATGTTTATTTGCTCAAAATAGGGGCCAAATCTTTCGGAGATGGAAGTCAGGGTATTTGTAAGTATAAACAAATTAACTTGGGACCAGTTGCTGGCTTTTAAGGCTGAAATTATCCAAAAGTACGCTTTTTTAACTTGTACGTACGTGATGAACGCCACGATGTGAATAAATTATCGGCTCTTTGCGCGTCTCGCTCTGTTTTTGTTTCGTTGTCTTTTGTTGCCCGCTGAGATCATTTTTCGTCAAAATCACCGGAGAAAAGTTGGAAAAAAATGTTCACATTCAATTTTTAGCTGTCAGGCAAAAATTCTGGATTTTTTTGACCGAAATGTCGCAAATGTGATGTTCGTGTTTTTTTGTTGTTGTTGTTGCTATGGGCGACGGCTGCTTCCTTTGTTGGGTAAAGCGATAAATCGAGGTCACAGGAAAAATTCTAATTAATTCTGGTTTTGCTCGATTTCGCCTAAGCTTTAACATGATAAAGTGGGATTGTTAAAAAAATAGATTTTACTACTGCCAATGTGTGGTAGCTATTTACGCTTAAGTGACAAAACGCTTCAAAGTCAGGGTTTCGAAGAGATTTTTTGCAAAGTGTAGGTTTGGAGTAATTTTGTAATTAGAGATTTTGGTTGACTCTGAAAGAAAAAAAAAATATCCAGAAAAGGTCACTTCATCGACGATTCAAATGAATGTAAGTTTTTATGTGTTTCTAGCACAATTGCTAGTGAAAAAAAATATATATTTGACGAGCGCTAGGGTTTTAATTTTTTCCCGCGAAAACTGATGAAAACAAAGAGTTAAAACAAGATGAAAAGGCACAAGGAAAACCAAAAGTGTTAGCGTATGATGATAAATGGACGCCTCGAACTGAAATAAGATGAGATTAATTGAACATGCAAGTACTGGTGATTATTTTGAATAACTTCAGTGACCTTACCAACGTTTTAGTCCAAAAAATCGAGGATTATCACCTGGGAGCTCAAAATTGAATGGGAACATCTTTGTCGAACTTTCTTAAGTGATTTAGAGTACAAAATGACCTCTGCGAGCTAAAGAAAAGAGAACGAAACAAAAAACAAAGCGGGTCAGTGCGAACAGCCGATAATTTATTCAATTTGTTTACCACATGTCCTTCGTCATGCAGCTATCAATGTAATGCCTTAGGGGGGGACCACGGGATGAGGTGGGAGCTTTGAACGTCCTTGTGCACCCCACGTGGGGAATTTTAGCATTCTTTGAACATAAATGTTGGCCCTGGAATCGGGAAGTTTGAACAATGTAAAATGAAAGCGAGCAGGGTTTTGAATGAGAGGAGCATGGATACAATTGTTCCGCCGTCTTGAAAGTACCAAGAATTACCAGAAGTTCAAGCTTTCCAGTTGCAATAAAAATGGAGGGACGAAAGGACTTTAAAAAAACATTGTTTTTTTTTTAAATATTTATGTATTTGTAAACAGCTTTTTTTTTTCGTTCCAAAGTCTTACTGAATTTTCATGTAATTGCTATTCATGCTATTCTTTTATCTTTTTGTGACTGTTGGCTAATCAAGTGCAGCAGTTAATTGAACTGTTTTTGTTTTTTGTATAAACAACAGGTATAGCATAGTATCACATGAAACTACAGCAAGAGGGCCAACAATAACTTGAAGACCGAAGACAAACTTAAACGCTCTTAATTGAAACTTTAAAGTGGTACTATGACGAAAATCGCATCTTTCCTATTGAATCCATTTTAAAACATAAACAAGTAGTCTGTGTGAGAAGCAAAATGCCTTTTACTTTTTTCAAATATCTCTTTTCGTTCCAGAGGTATTCGAGTTTTTAAAATATGCAAATTAGCCAGGTGATGACGTCATATTCTCAACCAAATTTTGATCAGACATGATGAAAAAAGATATCTCAGCCAATTTGTATCAGAAATGTTTGATTCTTTACAGTAATATTCTACTGAAGGTGCTACACAATATGCGCTTAAAAGTTTTGTTACCATGGCAACATACTGAGTTCCAGACCTCTCCAATATTAAGGGCATTTCTGGCCGCCTTCAGTGTTGTATTTTCATATTTGCGTATGGTGCCTCATGTGTATAATCCAGCAGGCATATAAATATGTTAGCTTGGCCCAGTTTGGCGTTTTTCGAGCTGAAAATCACTAACATATTGAAATCAAGTGGGTGGGGACTGGAACAGAGTGAGTTGTCATGGAAACAGAATTTTTATAGCTACAGGTGTGTTTCCTATAGAACTATTAGCCTGCCAAGTTTTAATGGTCTGCGTTGCAAATTGGCTAAGAGAGCTCTATTTATGTACTTGAGATAATAATGGGTTGAGTGTATGACGTCATCAGACATCTCATTTGCATATTAAACTTTAATATCTCCGGAACTAATGCAGATATTTGCAAACAGTAAACGGCGTTTTGATTCTTCATGGAAATCTATGTGATACACCTAAAATATCAAGGGGTAAAAATTTGATCTGGAATAGCTGTATATGTTGACGCTATAATATAATTAGCCCCGGTGAGCGGTAATATTTAGGGGTCTGTGAATTGATCAGATAAGTGCAATTATTAAAGAAAACAAAGTCAAATTGAAGCTTGTTTTCAAGGCTTTAGTAGTATGTAATTTTTTTTTTTTTATAAAGAGAGCAGGCCTTCCCGCTCCCTTTCACTGGAGCAGCACGATCAATGAAAATCTTATTAAATGCAAGCACACATTCTTTACTTCAGATGGCTTGAAATTCTCGGTCTGGTCAAAAATATCAGGGACTGTCTTGCCATGGTGGAATCAATACTAATGCAGAAAATTATACGAGTAGTTTTGATTTTTTTTCTCTTTCTCTCAAATTACCGATATAAGATTATTACCTGAGTTAACATATGAACTGGGGGAGTTTATTTTTTCGATATAATCTGCACGACTTCTTTCATTCATGGGTTAATTATTCCTCACCTAGTCTAATTTTTTAAGTACAGCTGAAAGCGTATAACTCGAACCTTCAAGGGAAATATATCAAGAAGGACTGGAGTTTTCAGGAAATAAAACTGCAAAATCAAGGGATTAAACGTTCTTCGTTTTAATCATTTTTATTACGAAGAAAAAGCAGGGATGAAACAATACTTTGCCAACATAGCAATACATTACAGATCCAAAGGGAATAAAGCAAAATCAAAAAGACTGCAGTAGCATTTTTAGCGACCTTCTTCAGCACATGCATAGCTGCTATAGCACTTGTATTTTCAGAAATAGCTCGTTGATAGTCCCTGGCGCTTCACAAGCAGTCTTCTTCTGTTATTGATTCTGAAGAGCTATAATTTATTAGACTTAAATACGGTTGGAGCCATCGACGGCAAGGCTATTCAAATTACAATATTTAAGCTTATTTAGACAGGAGACCACCTAAGCCTTAAGTGGTTTTCATGCGGGTCCTCTATCGTGGTCGAATTGGAATTTGGAGATGTTGGATTTTATGGAGGGAACGTCGCCAATAATCATTTTTCGTGACTTGTTTTTGTACGACGTTTGCAATCTGGATAGTGTTAAAGTGGATATTGGAATTTTCAGCAAAGAGTGTATTGAAAAGACAAAGGAAAATAATTAAACCTCGAATGATGTTAACTTCAATTACTCTCACGTAGTTTTCGGATAACTGAACGAAAAAAAAACTCCTTCTACAGCTGGCGGGGAAGCAAACGCTGCTTGTTAATTTTACATGCCATACCCTCAGTCGGCAATGACATCAATGTCAGTATCGCTGTGTCGGCGTCGATTTCCGGGCTGAGGAACGTACGGCATTTTGCTCGGATTTTCAACTTCAAATCATCGCTTAACCGTGAAAACATCCAAAGGAGGTTGCGTTTCCCTGAAATCACTCTACGAGCTTTATATAAAGAATTGGAAACTTGTAGAGACTTCTTATTTGGAACAAAAAATGGTGCAATTGTTACCACGATCTGCCATCCATGAAACGTCGAGTCAGGTCCAGTCAAGATAAATTAACTCACACTAAAACAATTTCAGTTGAGCGACCCTGAAACAAGAGACACACAAGCCATATACTGGGTAAAAGCTAAGACAAACATTTTACCCAACTCACACAGTGCTTACTGGTCAGAGAACATTCATAAGCCATTTTTGGATTATATGTCTAGCTTTACTTACTATAGTCTTGTTTGCGCTTCTATATTTTAAATTTTAGATCTTACAAGCACGTGGTAACGGCATGTAAAAGCAGAATTATGTTATGGGACAACTGTCGAAGGAGCCAATCACTGAATCGGGCCTTTGCCTAAGCTGCACTCAAGAGTTTAAAATTGTTCAGTGAGCATTCTCAGCGTTCATGCTGTTAAAAAACATCCTTTGTTGCTATCTAGAGTTAGAAGAACTGTACTTTTCACCAATGAAAACGCTCCAGTCTGATTGGCTGAGCTACGGTACATTATCAGCCATTAGTGCAAATGCATTGTCTGGAGGCTCTGTACAGAATGACGATTTATTCTCCTTCTCTGAGTTTTAGTGGAACTTTTAGGAACACTAATGGATAGTTAATGATTTATAAAGGTAGAACAAGGACTTTTTATTTACGTTGCTCGTTCAAATTATTGAAAGAGCTAATTGAGCCCGCGTACTTAATAGGCCTTTTGCAACAAACGATCACATGGTAAAGAATCCGCAATGCTGGAGGGCAAGCTCATTATTATTCACGCACTGGGACTTTAAAACAAAGAGACCTCAACCAGTCAAGCGTGACTGGCCTTTGTTTTAATGTCCCACTGCGGGAATAATAATGAGCTTGCCCTCCAGCATGGCGGATTTTGTACCATGTGATTGTTTGTTGCAAAAGGCCTATTGTAAATAACAATTCAGTTTGGGAGGGTAAAACCTAATAATACAAAGAAAATTCAGCGAAATCCAGTAAAAATGTGTAATAAAACAACCGGCTTGTTGCAAAAGTATTCTGTAAAAAGGATTTAAAACTCCGTTAATTTTAATCTTAAGACTGTTTTTGAAATTATTTAGCAATTGTTGAATTCAGCTTTGGTACGATTTGAAGAATTCTGCAATGAAGGGTCGAGGGTGCTATCGAGGGTGTAAACCACAGAGGCCGAAAGCCAAGGTGGATAACACCCTGCAGAATGCTTTACACTACAGAATTCTTCATATCCTGCAAAAGCCGAATTAAATAATTGCTTTATTATTAATTCAAAATATTTCCCCCTTCTTAAAAAGTTTCGCCATTTCGCCCTTTGTTTTTTCTGCTCACCGGCAAAAATAACACAATCTTGTCCCCAATTTTTCTCGGTCAATCATCTGCAGCTAGCTGCACTTTTGACGTCATTTTGACGTTATCAGTTCAATTATCTGCAGCGGCCTGCACTTTTGAGGTCATTGATTTAATATGACAAAGACTCTTTTTAAATTTGGTCAACAGCAGCTGATTACAGTAAATTATGCGTATGGTTTTAATCAATCAGAAACGGGGGAATATTTCAAATTAATAATAATAGTAATTATCGACCAGTACTGACTCCTCATCACTTTTAATAAGCAAAAAAGAAAAGAAAAGAAATGCGGCCATGTATGATTTTGTATGTCTCTGCTGCTATCGATTTTGTGGACTCGGATCAATATCAGTATCTAGGCAACTGCGCACCTACCCCTCCCCTAACCGAACATGTTATAATAAGTTAATAAGTTAGTGTTACTGTTGGGTTAGGGGAGGGGTAGGTGCGCAGTTGCCCAGATACTGATATTGGTCCGTGGACTCTTTAAAAATCAAGACTCAGACAATCGTTGTGAAAACCAATCTTCCCCCCATTCTCCCGAACAGAAAATAATCCTAGCAGTTATCCAATTGCATTCCTCTGATTCATACAGGGCATAAACGAAGGTTTCTTAAAACCTACGTGTAAAAAAAAAAAAACTTGGGAATTGTATACAGTAAAAATATGACTAAAGCCTTCGTGCAAATTTACTGCTTAATGAGGCTTTTTGAAATTCAAATCACGTTCGCTCATTACTATTCATATTTGATCCTCACCTTCGCACGCTTGGGCATTTGTGTAATGCTAGTGTTATAAACGTGACATCACCTGATCAAGAATATAGCTGCATAAATTTGGTTTGTCAAAGAAAGATAACTGGAAAGTTATGGAAAGTGTTGACCGCCATCACAAGTATTCCAAACCATTTCTAACCAATATACTTTCATCGCTTTCCGTCTCTCCTACCTCTACATTTTTGTTCAAAGCACGTTTTACTGCTAGCCTTCTTGGTTCTTTTCTCTTTCTGGCTTCTTTCCTTCCCTTTTTAGTGATCTTTATTTCCTAGAAGAAGCTTGTTTACGGGGTAGGTGACGCTGTACTTAGTCTGATTTTCAGATGACCCGGACGCTCACCGGTACACACTCTCCGGGACCGTCTGAGACACAAGTGTGAGTTTCTTTTTTTGATTTTAAAGAAAACGACAACACTTTTGAGTTTACGAGACATGTTTCGACAGAAACTTCTGTCATCTTCAATTAATTAATGTACAAAGCGTTACAAGTTGAATTTATAAGAAAAAAAATGCTAATTATGCTAGTAACAATGGAAAGTACAAAAAACGTGACAAAGTGAGAATTCAAGTTCAAGTTCATTTATTTACACTTATTCAGTTACAATATAACAACAATAAAGAATAAAAAAGAAGTAAAAAACAGAGCTGATTATACATTGAGCTAAACATAACAAAGGGAAGAGTGTGTAGCAGCCAATGGAGCAGAGCTTTCGAGTTGGCTGCTACCACAGGACAATATAAGTGGGTGGAGGTTATACAGAACTTATAAAAAAAACTAATTATATAAAGCTCTGGTTAGATTACATTGAAGAAGAGGAGTATATATGAGTAACAATAGCTATTAAAATTAAATAATTAAGTAAATAGGGCTAGATAATACATTAAGGGTATTCAACACGCTTGACTTTCAAGTAGGAAGAGTTTATATTGTTTTTTAAAACTGTTGAATTGAAGACACTTAATTTTCATGGGTATTGTTTCCCAGATCTGTGATGCCACTACGCTAAACCTTGCCAGGCCATAATTAGTTCTAGAAAATGGTCTGTGTAGGTTTTGATTAGAGGCATATCTAGTATTATATTGATGGACAGCTGAAACTGGTAGGGCTAAATCATAGAGGGCAGGAGGGGTATCCTTTTTTCTATATTGTAATTTATGTACAAGAGTGCCAATTTTTAGTTTAAAAACATTCTCTAACTTTAAGATTTCCAAAAGTGTATAGTACGGTGAGGGACTTTCTCTCTTATTTGCAAAGAAGATGCAGCGAATACAGTTATTTTGACTTATTTTGATTTTATTTAACTTATTTTGGTATGCGGTGCCCCAGCTCATTAGTCCATACGTGAGATAGGGATATATAAGAGTATAGTACAGTTGTTTGAGTGTACTCATAGGCACATAATATCTAAGTTTAAACAAAATTCCAATGTTTTTTGTTATTTTGTTATTAATGTGCTGGAGCTGAGCATCCCATTTTAGATGTTCATCAATAAAGACCCCTAAGTATTTGATCTGGGACTTTTGCTCTATATTACACACTGTTATTCTAATATTTGTTTTCTTCTTAGGTGAAGCAATTATCATGTAATTGGTCTTTTTAAAGTTAATGGACAGCATATTTGCTGCACAAAATTTTAAGACTTTTCCAAGTTCTTCGTTAACAATTGGTTGTAACTGCTCTGGGTTACTTGTAGAATAAAACATATTTGTATCATCTGCAAAAATTCTAAAAGTTAATTTCTTAGAAGACCTGGGCAAATCATTAATATACAATAAAAACAGTAGTGGACCTAATGTGGAGCCTTGAGGTACACCACATGTAATGGTTTTCAGGCTAGATTCTACATTACCAATCTTGACATATTGTTTACGATTAGTTATATAGTCTGAAAACCATGCATGGGGGAGTCCTCGGATTCCATATTTATACAATTTTTCTAAGAGAATATGGTGGTTAATTGTATCGAAGGCCTTGGAAAAGTCTAAAAAGATACCGCATGTTACTTTTTGATCATCAACTGCTGACTTTAATTTCTCCACAGTTTCTAGAATTGCATATTCAGTAGAATATCCCTTTCTAAAACCAAACTGGAAGTTATAAAGTAGACATTCTTTTTCCAGATAGGACACAAGTTGATCATACACTAATCTTTCCAGTACTTTACTAAAGGGAGAAATAACTGCTATTGGCCTATAATTTCCTAACTCAGATATATTACCACTTTTGAATATTGGAGTCACTTTAGATATTTTAAAGATTTCAGGAAACTCTCCTGATAATATTGACTCATTATATATTTCAGTGAAGGGTGTAGAGAGTTGTCCACTTGCAAGTTTAATAAGTTTGTTAGGAACACTGAGGGATGCTTTGTTTTCTTTGAGTCCATAAAATAATGTAAACACTTGTGTCTGGGTTACAGGAGCAAGGTAAAAGCTGTTTGATGGCGTAGATTCTATATATTGCAAAGGGTCTGTATGATCAATTTTGATTTCCTTTGCTAAAGTTGGCCCAATATTTACAAAAAAGTTATTAAATAATTCAGCAATATCCTTTTCTTGTGTAAAAGTCCTATTATTATGAGTTATTCTCTTGGGGAGGGTTTGACCTTTGGTTTTCCTTTTGACAAGAGTACCAATAAGTTTCCAAGTTTGCTTAAGGTTATCTTTGTGCTTTGAAAATTGCATGTTGTAGTATTCAGTTTTACTTTTATTCTTAAGATGTGAAAGAATAGCTGCATAATGCTTATATTCTCTGACTTTTTGAAAGTCCTTGCTTAAGAAATGTGAACGGTACATTTTCTGTTTCCTTTTTACCGACTTTAAGATACCCTTAGTGAGCCACGGTTTATTAAGTTGCCTTTGCTTGTTTTGGCTAGCCAACTTGATAGGTGCATGTTTATCTATAATTTTATTCAGGGTATTGATCGTCTCCTGTACCTTTTCATTTAGATTCTTTTCTGGGTTGAGGATTTCACGCCAATCAATCAGTTTTATATCATCTAAATATAGATCTTTGTTAAATTTAGAGTAGTCTCGAAAATATTTTTTATTACTATTATTCCGTATAGGTTGGGTTCTAACTATGCAGAAAACTGGGAGATGATCTGTTATATCTACTGTTAGAATTCCTGCTGTAAAATTTTGTAAACAATTTGTATATATATGATCAATAAGCGTTGCTGTATGATCAGTAAGCCTCGTGGGTTTGGTAATAATCGGCAAGATGTTGTTAGTATAAAGCATATCTAGAAACTCTTCGGTTTGAGCATGTTCATTAAATTTGAGGAAATTTATATTCATATCTCCAAAGATGTAAATTTCGTGTCTATTGGGATTAATTGTTTTGATTATATCATTTAGTTGGTTACGAAACTGTTCTAAGTTACAAGTGGGATGTTTATAGATACATCCTATTATGATCTTCTTTTTACCTTTGTCAGCATCAATTTCTGCCCAACAGGATTCAACCTGTGCTGTCTCAAATTTAATATCTGGCCTAGGCACGGCATGAAGACTATTTGCTATATATAAAGCAGCTCCACCTGCGTTTGTTAGCGAGTCCGTGTGGAAAAAATTATAGCCTTTAATATTTACATTAGATATAGACTTCTCACCTAATTTAGTTTCTGTAATTCCAAGTATATCCAGCTTGGAGTCAAAGGAGCATAATAGTTCTTCCAATAAATTTAAGTTTTTAGATAGACTTCTGATGTTGCAGTGGAGGATTGAAAAAGACTTTACATCTGAATTTACTAACATTTTATTAAAATCACGGACTGAGTAATATTCTGAGCAGGGAGTATTCAACATTAAGTCTGGGTCGCATTCGTCGAATTTATTTGGATTTAGGAAGAGATCGTAAAGGTCAAGATCATAACACCCATCCTGCCAGCTGCCGACCATAGCATTAAATTCTCTATCAGTTAGATCATAAAATGGTAAACAACTACTTACATTTTCCTGGTAATCAGCCATATTTGTCTCCGCAGTTATACAGGTTTATAGAGCTTTTAGCGTGATAGCTAATTAACTGATTGATCTAGAAACTCTTCGAATTCCTCATGAGTCACGAAACATTTCGTAGTGGAGCTCTCCGTTTTCTTCAGCAGTATTTTGCCGTTAGTTGTCCAAATGAACTTGTAGTTGTGGTCGCGCTTGAATTGTAAAATTCTGCCCAGTAGTCGCTTTCTATATGGCGTTAAGCTTTCGTTGACATGGATTTGTGCTTTGTGATTTACAATCGCAGATTCCGGCTCGCAGACCACAGACGGGAGATCTTTAGTCCGCTTGGATTTTAAGTTTTTCCTCTTGCTGTAGATTTCATCCCTTTTCTCCCTTCGAGTGAACTTGACGATTAACCGATCTTTGACCTTCTTCGTTGGCGGTAGGCGATGAGCGATCGATATATCGTTTACGTCGAGATTCACTCCCATAATTGCAGACATTTCTTTCACCAGTAGTGCTGGGTTGTCATTAGGTACGACTGGAATACCGGTTATTTCGAGACAGTCTCTCCGCGCGTACTGCTCGAGTTCATCCAACTTGACCTCTACATCATAACCATCATTGCCGAGCTTGCTTATGTCTTCCTCGATCTTTTGAACTTGGCCTTTCACGTCTTCGTTGTGTTTCTTTAAGTTCGTGATCGTTGATATCACAGTGTCGTATTTCTTTGAAATAAAACTTTGCAAGTGGACAACTCTCTACACCCTTCACTGAAATATATAATGAGTCAATATTATCAGGAGAGTTTCCTGAAATCTTTAAAATATCTAAAGTGACTCCAATATTCAAAAGTGGTAATATATCTGAGTTAGGAAATTATAGGCCAATAGCAGTTATTTCTCCCTTTAGTAAAGTACTGGAAAGATTAGTGTATGATCAACTTGTGTCCTATCTGGAAAAAGAATGTCTACTTTATAACTTCCAGTTTGGTTTTAGAAAGGGATATTCTACTGAATATGCAATTCTAGAAACTGTGGAGAAATTAAAGTCAGCAGTTGATGATCAAAAAGTAACATGCGGTATCTTTTTAGACTTTTCCAAGGCCTTCGATACAATTAACCACCATATTCTCTTAGAAAAATTGTATAAATATGGAATCCGAGGACTCCCCCATGCATGGTTTTCAGACTATATAACTAATCGTACACAATATGTCAAGATTGGTAATGTAGAATCTAGCCTGAAAACCATTACATGTGGTGTACCTCAAGGCTCCACATTAGGTCCACTACTGTTTTTATTGTATATTAATGATTTGCCCAGGTCTTCGAAGAAATTAACTTTTAGAATTTTTGCAGATGATACAAATATGTTTTATTCTACAAGTAACCCAGAGCAGTTACAACCAATTGTTAACGAAGAACTTGGAAAAGTCTTAAAATTTTGTGCAGCAAATATGCTGTCCATTAATTTTAAAAAGACCAATTACATGATAATTGCTTCACCTAAGAAGAAAACAAATATTAGAATAACAGTGTGTAATATAGAGCAAAAGTCCCAGATCAAATACTTAGGGGTCTTTATTGATGAACATCTAAAATGGGATGCTCAGCTCCAGCACATTAATAACAAAATAACAAAAAACATTGGAATTTTGTTTAAACTTAGATATTATGTGCCTATGAGTACACTCAAACAACTGTACTATACTCTTATATATCCCTATCTCACGTATGGACTAATGAGCTGGGGCACCGCATACCAAAATAAGTTAAATAAAATCAAAATAAGTCAAAATAACTGTATTCGCTGCATCTTCTTTGCAAATAAGAGAGAAAGTCCCTCACCGTACTATACACTTTTGGAAATCTTAAAGTTAGAGAATGTTTTTAAACTAAAAATTGGCACTCTTGTGCATAAATTACAATATAGAAAAAAGGATACCCCTCCTGCCCTCTATGATTTAGCCCTACCAGTTTCAGCTGTCCATCAATATAATACTAGATATGCCTCTAATCAAAACCTACACAGGCCATTTTCTAGAACTAATTATGGCCTGGCAAGGTTTAGCGTAGTGGCATCACAGATCTGGGAAACAATACCCATGAAAATTAAGTGTCTTCAATTCAACAGTTTTAAAAAACAATATAAACTCTTCCTACTTGAAAGTCAAGCGTGTTGAATACCCTTAATGTATTATCTAGCCCTATTTATTTAATTATTTAATTTTAATAACTATTGTTACTCATATATACTCCTCTTCTTCAATGTAATCTAGCCAGAGCTTTATATAATTAGTTTTTTTTTATAAGTTCTGTATAACCTCCACCCACTTATATTGTCCTGTGGTAGCAGCCAACTCGAAAGCTCTGCTCCTTTGGCTGCTACACACTCTTCCCTTTGTTATGTTTAGCTCAATGTATAATCAGCTCTGTTTTTTACTTCTTTTTTATTCTTTATTGTTGTTATATTGTAACTGAATAAGTGTAAATAAATGAACTTGAACTTGAACTTGAACTACGGCAGAGGCAAAAGAGATGAACATACCTCAACATATATTCAGTACAAGTTTTTTTTCTCCTCCTAAAATATTTAACAAATAGATTCCATGCTGCCGTACGTCTGTTCAGTAATAGATCACAGATGACGTCAAAATGTGGTAAGAACAAAAAAGTGCCACACGAGGCGTAGCCGAGTGTGTCACTGATGTCTCCTCTCTTGCCTACGGCAGAGGCAAAAGAGATGAAGATACCTCAAGAGATATTGGGTACAAGTTTTTTTTAAAACTTTTTTCAATTGGGTGTAACCAAACCCCAGTGAAAGAAATGCGTGAAAATGATCACGAGTCATCATTATTATTATAAATACTTCTGGATGACTCTTTAAAGATTAACCATTTCCTCTCTTTTGTGCGCCTGTTGCTGTGTAAAAAAATCATTGTATCGTGAAACCAACAGTCCTGGTGAAATTCTTGCTCTCATTCTACGTTTCTTGGCTACTGGTGATTTTCTACAGGCTACTTCATTTGGTCACCGCCTTGGTCACACAGCTATGAGTAGAATACCAGTAGCCTGGAACGCATTGTGGGTGAATACCAAACTCACGCACCCACGGTAATTTCAACAAAATGGCATCCACATGGTAAAGGTGTCTCGTGAAAAAAAAATTAATAAATAAATAAAATAAATAAATAAAAATATCTTTGGCTCAATTGTTATGTAAACGCAGATGGCCCTGAAAAGCTGAACTCAGTTCAACTTTTGCAAAAACCCTCATGATCGCTACACGCGTGTACGTGTGTATAACGTAAGCAAATCCCCCCCAAAAAACTTGGAAATTGGACAACGCTAAGCCAACGCACGAAATTGTAAGCTTAAATTTGATTCTTACTTACGTTTAGTTTTAAAGTGCCTTAAAGTGATGGGGCAAAAATGTAACAGTAGAAATCTACCTCAAGAGGTAGTTTGAAGCACAAAACAGTAAAATCCTTCCATCCGTTGTCACATAATTCTCACGTTGTCTATTCATACCAATCTGAATTATAACTTCAGGCCACAATGCCGTCCTAGTATAAGTCTGTACAAAAGAAGTGAAGCACTTTAGATTGAAGCTGTGTCGACTCGCGATAACTTGAACCTTCAAGGGAAATCAAAACGGTTCGAGTTATCAGGAGTTGAGAACAAATGTTAAGAAATAAAGAAAAACGATGCTTAACGTTTTTCTATTCATGCAGTGTACATTTTAATAAACTTAAATTGCAAGTACCGTGCACACTGCATTTCAAGGGAGCCAAGAGATATATTCGCATTCTGAAAAAGGAGTTCAGAAAACTGAATGTAAAAGATAGGAAAAGTACACATGGTTGGTTCAAAATAAGTTTAATGTTTTGGACTACAGTACACTGTTTGTTTTGACTTGTCACCTATTGACATAAATGGTATCGAGGTTAAAATTATATAGAAAATTACCTGAAAGGAAACGAAAATTATTTTGAGTTACAATGTAGCGGGAGGTTCGAGTTATCGAGGGCTCGAGTTACAGCGGGTAAAATTACAGTAAATGTATGACAGAAATCCAGGGAAAATTGATTTTGATTCGAGTTGGCGAGCGTTCAAATTGTCGGGAGTCAACTGTATTAGAACTTTTAGTTACTGCAACTTTTAGTTATTGCACAGAATCAATCGCCTCTATCAGTTCTGTGAAGTTCTATCATTTTTCCCCACGGTGAAGAGTAACCTCTGTCTTGTTGGACAAGGTGACAGAATTGTTCCTTGGAGCAGAACGAGGTTTCTATGATCAGACAATATGTTCCAAATTAAGGACGACTGTGCTACAATAACAAAACCGCATTAACAGTTTTCCACTAAGGTTTCCATGTAAGCAAGTCGTAAGGTAGCATACTGAGTCAGACAAATATGCGCGACACTCAGGAGTGACTACGACTCAGGCACCCCTCCCATAGTCTGCAAGAGTGGACTACTTTTGGCCATAAAAGACGTCTTCGCTCGCAGGCTTGGAATGCCTCTACTTGTTTCCATATGACAGTGGTTGATTAGAAGCTTTCCGCTTTAGACTTAGCTTGCCTGCCTTCTTGCTCGTGGTCATTATTTTCTCCTTTTTCTTTGGAGGTTCTTTGTTTTCTTCTTCTTCTTCTTCAGATTTATTCTGAGAAGTATAAATTGAAAGACTTATACTAGGACGGCATTGTGGCCTGAAGTTATAATTCAGATTGGTATGAATAGACAACGTGAGAATTATGTGACAACGGATGGAAGGATTTTACTGTTTTGTGCTTCAAACTACCTCTTGAGGTAGATTTCTACTGTTACATTTTTGCCCCATCACTTTAAGGCACTTTAAAACTAAACGTAAGTAAGAATCAAATTTAAGCTTACAATTTCGTGCGTTGGCTTAGCGTTGTCCAATTTCCAAGTTTTTTGGGGGGGATTTGCTTACGTTATACACACGTACACGCGTGTAGCGATCATGAGGGTTTTTGCAAAAGTTGAACTGAGTTCAGCTTTTCAGGGCCATCTGCGTTTACATAACAATTGAGCCAAAGATATTTTTATTTATTTATTTTATTTATTTATTAATTTTTTTTTCACGAGACACCTTTACCATGTGGATGCCATTTTGTTGAAATTACCGTGGGTGCGTGAGTTTGGTATTCACCCACAATGCGTTCCAGGCTACTGGTATTCTACTCATAGCTGTGTGACCAAGGCGGTGACCAAATGAAGTAGCCTGTAGAAAATCACCAGTAGCCAAGAAACGTAGAATGAGAGCAAGAATTTCACCAGGACTGTTGGTTTCACGATACAATGATTTTTTTACACAGCAACAGGCGCACAAAAGAGAGGAAATGGTTAATCTTTAAAGAGTCATCCAGAAGTATTTATAATAATAATGATGACTCGTGATCATTTTCACGCATTTCTTTCACTGGGGTTTGGTTACACCCAATTGAAAAAAGTTTTAAAAAAAACTTGTACCCAATATCTCTTGAGGTATCTTCATCTCTTTTGCCTCTGCCGTAGGCAAGAGAGGAGACATCAGTGACACACTCGGCTACGCCTCGTGTGGCACTTTTTTGTTCTTACCACATTTTGACGTCATCTGTGATCTATTACTGAACAGACGTACGGCAGCATGGAATCTATTTGTTAAATATTTTAGGAGGAGAAAAAAAACTTGTACTGAATATATGTTGAGGTATGTTCATCTCTTTTGCCTCTGCCGTAGTTCAAGTTCAAGTTCAAGTTCATTTATTTACACTTATTCAGTTACAATATAACAACAATAAAGAATAAAAAAGAAGTAAAAAACAGAGCTGATTATACATTGAGCTAAACATAACAAAGGGAAGAGTGTGTAGCAGCCAAAGGAGCAGAGCTTTCGAGTTGGCTGCTACCACAGGACAATATAAGTGGGTGGAGGTTATACAGAACTTATAAAAAAAAACTAATTATATAAAGCTCTGGCTAGATTACATTGAAGAAGAGGAGTATATATGAGTAACAATAGCTATTAAAATTAAATAATTAAATAAATAGGGCTAGATAATACATTAAGGGTATTCAACACGCTTGACTTTCAAGTAGGAAGAGTTTATATTGTTTTTTAAAACTGTTGAATTGAAGACACTTAATTTTCATGGGTATTGTTTCCCAGATCTGTGATGCCACTACGCTAAACCTTGCCAGGCCATAATTAGTTCTAGAAAATGGCCTGTGTAGGTTTTGATTAGAGGCATATCTAGTATTATATTGATGGACAGCTGAAACTGGTAGGGCTAAATCATAGAGGGCAGGAGGGGTATCCTTTTTTCTATATTGTAATTTATGCACAAGAGTGCCAATTTTTAGTTTAAAAACATTCTCTAACTTTAAGATTTCCAAAAGTGTATAGTACGGTGAGGGACTTTCTCTCTTATTTGCAAAGAAGATGCAGCGAATACAGTTATTTTGACTTATTTTGATTTTATTTAACTTATTTTGGTATGCGGTGCCCCAGCTCATTAGTCCATACGTGAGATAGGGATATATAAGAGTATAGTACAGTTGTTTGAGTGTACTCATAGGCACATAATATCTAAGTTTAAACAAAATTCCAATGTTTTTTGTTATTTTGTTATTAATGTGCTGGAGCTGAGCATCCCATTTTAGATGTTCATCAATAAAGACCCCTAAGTATTTGATCTGGGACTTTTGCTCTATATTACACACTGTTATTCTAATATTTGTTTTCTTCTTAGGTGAAGCAATTATCATGTAATTGGTCTTTTTAAAATTAATGGACAGCATATTTGCTGCACAAAATTTTAAGACTTTTCCAAGTTCTTCGTTAACAATTGGTTGTAACTGCTCTGGGTTACTTGTAGAATAAAACATATTTGTATCATCTGCAAAAATTCTAAAAGTTAATTTCTTCGAAGACCTGGGCAAATCATTAATATACAATAAAAACAGTAGTGGACCTAATGTGGAGCCTTGAGGTACACCACATGTAATGGTTTTCAGGCTAGATTCTACATTACCAATCTTGACATATTGTGTACGATTAGTTATATAGTCTGAAAACCATGCATGGGGGAGTCCTCGGATTCCATATTTATACAATTTTTCTAAGAGAATATGGTGGTTAATTGTATCGAAGGCCTTGGAAAAGTCTAAAAAGATACCGCATGTTACTTTTTGATCATCAACTGCTGACTTTAATTTCTCCACAGTTTCTAGAATTGCATATTCAGTAGAATATCCCTTTCTAAAACCAAACTGGAAGTTATAAAGTAGACATTCTTTTTCCAGATAGGACACAAGTTGATCATACACTAATCTTTCCAGTACTTTACTAAAGGGAGAAATAACTGCTATTGGCCTATAATTTCCTAACTCAGATATATTACCACTTTTGAATATTGGAGTCACTTTAGATATTTTAAAGATTTCAGGAAACTCTCCTGATAATATTGACTCATTATATATTTCAGTGAAGGGTGTAGAGAGTTGTCCACTTGCAAGTTTAATGACCAATTTACAATGATAATATACGTAAACGAAAAAAAAAATAAAAAAAATAAATTAAATTAAATAAAAAAGAGGAAAATAGTAACAAAATACTTACTTACAGTACAATATGATAGTTAATACACATGACGTCGTTGAGTTTACGTAGCTAAAAAAAACACTATTTACAACATTTACTTCAGTAGTTAACAATAAACCACGTCATCAGTGCCTATTTAAAGGAAATGTTGAAAGGATTTTTGGAAAGCAGTTAAAGACTTGTTTTTAAGAGCTATTTCTTTCTGTATGTTTAATTTTTCTTTTAGAAGTATGAGAAAACTGTCGAAAGAGAGCTTCTCGTCGTGTAGGCAACTGCAGTATATGGAAAATTTCGCAATTAGAAGCGCATAGTTCAAAGAGTATCTATGTTCCGTTTTTTCAAAAACACCGTATAAAATCATACTATTGGATAATGTTAGTTGCTCTTTCGTTTTATTTGTCCACCAATTTTGAAAGGTCTTCCAATAGGCTACAACGGACGAGCAGCGTAAGAACATATGATCTAGGGAGTGTGCTTCGGCAAGGCATTGAGGACATATGTCGTTGTCAGAAAAGTTAGCTCTAAAGAGAGACATTTTAGTTGCGAGAGTGTTATGTATAATTTTATATTGAAACATTGTTATTTTAATGTCATGCTTGATCTGGAAAGGTAATTCATACACTTTTTGGACGGTTTCAGGAGTGAAACCATGTCTTAAGATTTTAGCTTCGGCAGTAGGTGGTACGAAGGAATTTTTTAACAGCAAGTTATACACGTATTTTGTAGAAATGACTTTTTCTTTTTCCTCATTTTCTGGGCATAGCGAAGGAGGGTTTTGAGATACTAACCTCCAAGAAGTCAATATGGAATTAATAAGACCGAAGTAGAGGGTGAATGGTGTTTTGAACTTAAACTGATTACAAAAGTTTTTAAACGACAGAAAATTACCGTCCTCTTGAAGGAGATCTTGGATGCGTATTACATTTTGGTCAAACCAACTCTTGTAGAATACCGGATTTCCATTGATTAAAATTTTTCGATTATTCCAAATTACCTCTTCACGAGTGAGCTGGGTCTCACTTCTTGTAGTATCTTTAGTCATTTGCCATTGTTTTAGTACTTCAACGTAAAACGATGGTAGAATGCCGACCTGTAGTGTGTCAATGTCATAGTTACAATTTATCAAGAATTGCAATCCTCCATATCTCTCTAGGGTTACGTTAGGAATTATTTTCCAAGATGCGACGTTTTCGGATTTTATGCGTGGTATCCATGCGACTTTCAAGGCTTTATTTAAAATATTAAAGTCAGTCATCTTAAGTCCTCCATGTTTTTTCTCACCAATGATGGTTGATTTCTTAATTTTAGGGGGTTTCTCGTCCCAAATAAAATTAAAAATTATTGAGTTGATTTCTTTAATAAGCTGTTCAGGGATAACGAGTACAGACGTATTGTAAATTAATTTTGAAAGAGCTAACGTTTTAACGATGTTTATCTTACCAAGAAGCGTAAGGTTTCTTCTCTTCCAACTATTTAAAGTCTTTTCTAGGTTCCGGATTTTCTCTATGAAATTTAACTCGATTGCTTTACGCGAGTCGTATGAGAAAAAAATACCCAGGGCTTTTATTGGGTCTTGTGGCCAGCGAAAACCGAACGGAGTTTCAAGACTGCTTTTCCAACGGCCGAGCCACATCCCTTCTGTTTTTGTGGCATTAATTTCTAAACCAGAGAGATTACTGAAGTGATTTAGAAGTGCCAGCAGTTCTGGGATAGAATCCAGGTCTCGCACGAAAACCGTAGTGTCGTCAGCGTATAAAGAGGTTTTGATTTCTTTATCACCTACTTTAATTCCTTTTATCGTATTTTTATTTCTAATTGCATTGGCGAGAACTTCGATACCTATCACAAAGAGCAATCCGGACAGAGGGCAACCTTGTCTGACACCTCTCTCTAAGGTAAAGAATTCTGACGCATGGCCATTATTTAAAACACAGCTTGTAACGTTGTTGTAAAAGATTTTCACCCAGTTTTTAACATCGGGTCCGAAATTAAACTTGCTAAGGGTGTCACTAAGAAAATCCCATTCGATAGTGTCGAAAGCTTTTCGAAAATCAATAAAGAGCGCAACACCTGGCATATTTTTCTCATTTGTATATGACATTATGTCTGATATTAAACGAACATTTTCACCAATGTAGCGGCCTTTGACGTAACCGGTTTGGTCAGGATTGATAATTTTTGGAAGAACTTTTTCTAATCTCTTCGCAATTGTTTTCGTCAGTATTTTATAGTCAACGTTAAGAAGAGAGATTGGTCTGAGATTCTCTAATGATGTGGCGTCTTTATTTGGTTTCGGGATGAGTGTAATGATCCCTCTTCTTTGAGAAATTGATAAAGTTCCTGTATCGAAAGCAAAGTTAAAACTTTTTATCATGTCAAGATGCAATTCTTTCCAAAAAAATTTATAAAATTCTGCCGGCAGTCCATCTGTTCCCGGCGATTTTTCGTTTTGGAAATCATTTAAGGCTTTTAGGCATTCTTCAGCGGAGACCTT
>JAHPZR010035757.1:0-22500 GCA_019787425.1 Platygyra sinensis
ACCCGACATGTAAGCCATTCATTTGAAATCAGTTTGGTTTGATAATTCTTCTATTATAATATATAAATTTAAATCATTTAAAACTTGTACGGTCGGAGTTTAAAAACATTTTAGCTGTGTAAATTGCTCACCTTTCCGTTTACCCAATTACTTAAGCTGCTTACCTTTCCAATCATTTCGTTCCTTAGACTTTTCTCTATCACATTCACTCGCTGGCTCAAATCGTTCTCCTTCCCGTTCAGTCGCATTCGGTTGCCAAGCCTGTTTTAGTTCTGGTTTACTCGCTTGTGCAAACTGTCTTCCTTCCCGTTCACCTGGCTGTAGATGTTGTTTGCATTTCTGTTCACTCTGTTGCCCAGCCTGTTGTACTTCGCATTCACTCGTTTCCTTAAACTGGTTTCCCTCCTGTTCACTCGATTGTAGATATTGTTCACGTTTGCGCTCACTCGGTTGCTTCTTCTGTTTGCATTGAAGCTGTTCACTCGGTTCCTCAGCCTGTTCTCCTTCCCGTCCACTCCTTAGCTTGGACTGTCCTCCTTCCCGTTTACTCGTTTGCTTGAGTTGCTCCCCGTTTCGTTCATTTGGGTGCAGGGACAGTTTAAGTTTCCTCTCAGTCGGTTCCTTGTGATATTTGCAGTTCTGTTCACTTGGTTTCTCAGACTGTTCTCCGTCCCCTTCACTGAGTTGCTTAAGATGTTTGCCTTTCCTCGCACTTTGATGTTCAGACTGGTCACCTCCCCATTCACTCCGCTGCTTGAACTTATTATATTCCTGCTCATTCGTTTGCTCAGCCTGTTCCCCTTCCCGTTCACTCGATTGCTTGAAATGTTTACGTTTCTCTTCCCTCGGTTGTCTCGACCGCTCTTCCCGTTTGTTGGGTTGTTTAGAACGTTTACCTTCCCTTTCATTCGGTTGCCTAGATTGTTCTCTTTTATGGTCATTCGAGTGCAGAGTCTGTTTAAGTTTCCTCTCAGTCGATTGCTTGGGCTCTTTGCAGTTCTGCTCACTCGTTTTCTTAGCCTGTTCTCCTTTCCGTTCACGCTGTTTACCTTTCAGTCCACTTAGTTGCTTGGAATGTTCTTCATCCCATTCAACTGATGGCTGAGACTGATCTATTTCCAGATTATTCACTGTCGCCACTGGCTTGCTTTTCTTCTCACTTGCATGTTCGAATTTACACTGGTCACCTTTCATTTTACTAGATTGCAAAGGCCGATTACGGTTTCGCTCACTCGGTTTTTTGGACTGTATGAATTCCTGCTCACTCGCTTGCTCAGTCTGTTTACTCGATTGCTTCGAATGTTTGCCTTTCTTTTCACAAGGTTGTCTCGACAGTTCTTCCCGTGCTTTCGGTTGCTGAGAATGTTTGCCTTTCTGCTCGCTTGGTTCCTTAGGCTGATCTCCTTCCCGTTCATTTTGTTGCTTAGACTGTACTCCCTTCCGTTCACTGGGTTGCTTATCTTGTACACTGGGAAGTCTAAACTGATCTTCTCCCCCTTCACTGACTTGCTTAGATTTTTCTTCCATGCGTCCATTCACTGGCAGATATTCTTTGCATCTCTGCTCATTCCGTTGCCCAGCCTGCTGTCCTTCATGTTCAGTCGTTTGCTTGCGCTTCTTTCTTCCCCATTTAACCGGTGCCTTACACTGTTCTTCTCCTTCATTGAGTTGCTTTAATTGCTCTCCTTCGTGTTCACAAGGTTCCTTAGTTTGTTCTCTTTTCTGTCCACTCGTTTGCTTAGATTGTTTACCTTTCCGCTCACTCGTTTCCTTAGGCTGTTTTCCTAATCGTTCATTCAGTTCCTTAAACCATCCTCCTTCCCGTTCACTGGGTTGCTTAGACTGTTTACCTTTGCATTTACTTGACTGCTTAGACTGTCCACCCTCTTGCACACTGGAATGCTTAAACGGTCCCTCTCCCCCTTCACTAACTTGCTTAGATTTTTCTTCCATGGTTCCATTCACTGGCAGATATTCCTTGCAGCTCTGTTCACTCGATTGCCCAGCCTGCTGTCCAACGTTTTCAGTCATTTGCTTATGCTGCTGTCTTCCCCATTTAACCGGTGCTCTGCACTGTTCTTCTCCTTCACTGAGTTGCTTTGATTGTTCTCCTTCGTGTTCACCTAGTCCCTTAGTTTGTTGTCTTTTCTGTTCACTCGGTTGCTTAGATTGTTTACCTCTCCGCTCACTCGTTTCCTTGGGCTGTTTTCCTTCTCTTTCAATTGGTTCCTTAAACCGTTCCTCTTCCGGTTCACTGGGTTGCTTAAATCGTTTACCTTTGCATTCACTTGACTGCTTAGACTGTCTACCCTCTTGTACACTGGGATGCTTAAACTGTTCCTCTCCCCCTCCACTAATTTGCGTAGTTTTTCCTTTCATGAGTTCAATTACTGGCAGATAGTCCTTGCATCTCTGTTCTCCTTCGCGTTTAGTTGTTTGCTTATACTGCGATCTTCCCTGTTTAATCGGTCGCTTAAACTTTTCTTCTGCTTCTTCTTCTTCTTCTTCTTCTTCTTCTTCTTCTTCTTCTTCTTCTTCTTCTTTTTCTTCTTCTTCTTCTTGTTCCTGTTCTTGGTCCTGTTCATGTTGTTGTTCTTCTTCTACTACTTCTACTTCTACTTCTTCTACTACTTCTACTTCTACTTCTGCTTCTACTTCTTCTTCACTGACTTGCTTAGATTTTTCGCCTTTGTATTTAATCGCTAGCAGACATCGTGGGCATATTTGTTCACTTTCCTTCGTTTGCTCATAATGCGTTCGTTCCCGTTCAATCGGTCGTTTAAACTGTTCGTCTTGTACTTCACTGAGATGCTTAAATTGTTTTCCTTCGTGTTCACTCAGTTGCTTACACGGCTCACCTTCCCGTTCAGCTGGTTGCAGTGACTGTTTACGTTTCGTATAAGTCTGCTGCTTGGACTGTTTGAATTCCTGCTCACTCCGACCCTCATCCTTTTGTCCTTTCCGTTTACTTACTAGAGTAAGTTCTTTGCCTTTCCGCTCACTCAGTTGGTCAAGTTGCTCAACTTTTTGCCCGCTCGGCTGTTTAAGCTGCTCTCCTTCTAATTCACCTGGTGGCTCTGATTCTTTTTTTTCCAGCTCACTCACTTTCGTAATTTGTTTGCCTTCCAGTGTGCTCGGTTTTTCAGACAGTTTGTCTTTCTGCTCACTCGGAAGTTCAGACCTTTTACCTTTCCATTCACTCCGCTGCTCTTGCTGTGCTGTTTCCCATCCACTCAGCTGCTCAGGATGCACTCCTTCCTGTTCAATTTCTTTTTTAGGCTCTCTTTCCCGCTGACTCGGTTGCTCAGACTTCTGTTCTTTCCGTTCACTTAATTGTTTAGACTGTTCTCCTACTCCACGTTCAACCGGTTGTTTAGACTGTTCGCTTTTCTGCTCAAATGACTGCTCAAGCTCTTTCACTTTTCGTTCACTAGGTTGAGACTGTTCTTCTTTCCATTTGCTTGGTTCGTTTAGACTTCTCTCCTTTCCATTTGTTTGGTTGTTTAGGCTGTTGTCTCTCCCGTTCACTCCGTTGCCTAGAGTGATCAGCTTTTCGTTTATTCCTTTGCTCAGGGTGTTCCCGTTTCTGCTCGCTTGGTTGCTTGGACTGTTTGCGTTTCTGTTCGCTCTGTTGCTCAGCCTGTTCTCCTTTCATTTCACGCCATTGCTTGAGCTGTTCTACTTCCTGTTCACTTGGTTGCTTAGATTCTTCTTCCTCCTGCTGCTCAGACTGGTCACCGTGCTGTTTACGCAGTTTCTCAGACTGCTTACCTTTCTTCTCGCTTGGTTGATCAAACGGTTCTCCTTTCCTTTCATCCTGTTTTTTACGCTTTTCACTTTCATGTAGGCTCAATTGCTCAGGCCGTTCACTTTCCTCTTCAATCGGAGGCTCAGACTGTTTGTCTTTTCTTTCACTCGGTTGATTAGCCTGTTCCTCTTTCTGTTCACTGGGATCCTTGGACTGTTCTCTTTCCCGTTCATTCGACTGCTTGGGCTGTTCTTCTCTCTGCTCATTCGGTTGTGAACACTGTTCATATTTCCGTTCACTCGGCAGCTTAGACCTTTGGCGTTTACGTTCGCTCGGTTGCTGAGACTGTTCTCCTACCCGTTCATAGGAAGGCTTAGAACATTCCTCTTCGCGTCCAGTCGTGTATTTTCGTTCATTCGGTTGCTTATTCTGTTCCTCCACCAGTTCATTCGTTTGCTGAGACTGCTTCTCCTCTAGTTCACTGGGCTGCTTCGCCTGTTCTCCATCCGGTTCATTTGGTTGGTTGGTCTGTTCCTCTTCCCGTTTATTTGGTTCCTTAGATTGTTCCCTTTCCCGTTCATTCAGCTGCTGGGGACTGTTCGTCTTTCCGTTTGCTTGGTTGCTCAGATCGCTCTCCTGGTTAACAAAGTAAAAAATAACAGTCCATTTTCCCTCTTTATATAGAATATTACATAGCCGCTTAAAGACACGAAATATCTTATGCTTTCTGAAACATGAGAATAGACATTACGTATATCCTAGCGTCATGTAATTTTCTTTCTATGCTAAGTCATTTGCATATGTTAATATTATGCCCTGGGGACTTGTAGATTATGAAAATAAAGGTCCGCGTTGGGCCACACCCCTTGCACTCTACTCTTGGCCGCCGTTTAGTTCAGATCTAGCGACTTAACTGACGCTCCAAAACCCGGGTTTCCTCGCTTCATGGCTATAAAGCATGCGGTGATATTCCTGTGTGGAAGATAGTCCTTTGTGGCAGATGAAGAGTGCAATATTTTTTTTTTCTTTTGACCTTCTTATCTTTCAATGAAATAGACTTGTGTTGTTACAATACATTCAATGGTTTCTATATGACGAATAAACCTATAACAAAATAGACCTGTGTAATAACAGTCCCGGGTGGTGGTAAGACCTGTGTGGTGATTAGGCTCTGGCCGAAAAAAAAGTCAGATAGAGCACTGTGTGGGAATAGACTTGTGTGGCGAGGTAGGCGAGGTTTGCACCATTCATCTTTTTTGGCAGAAAAAAAAAACAAACAAAAAAACAAAAGCAAAAGGAAAACAAAAGCGAGATAGACCTTTGTGGTTCCAGTGCGTGGAATCATAGTTAATAGAAGGGAAGGGTTATGAAACTCGTCAAAGTTCTTTGTTGTATGTTTTTGTTCGCTTTTTGGGCTCTGACCCTACATACATACTTTACATACATACATACTTTATTTGAACAGCTCCCTGTCTAGGGCTCTTCCGCCGTCAATACTAACAACTAAGTACATGAATATATCCTGCACAAAACACAATAGTGCATCCTGCACTAGTTGTTTACTCCGAAATGGGGAACCAACCAATAGAAACGTGTTGGTTACGTAATTCATGCATAGTGTATGAGGGCAAAACAAAAGATTGTGCAGGGTCGTGGACCTTAAAACATAAATCTTGGCATCTTTGTTTGCTCTTTTGATGTTTGCCGGGCTTCCTAACCAGTCCCCTCTATTAAGGTAGTACGAACGGGTCAGGGGTTAAAAAACAACTTACCTTCATTTTCAATTCAATTAATCTTCAGACATATCTATGAACAATCCCAAATTTTGGAGCTTATCTGTGCTCTGGTTTTGGAGTAATAACTGGTTGAATGCCGTTGTCAAGGGTGGCATATCCGACCGCCATATTGGATTTGCAGCCGCATACAATTGCACAGCGGAGTCTGTTCGCATGCGCTTTTGGGTATTCTCGGCGTGGAGTACACGAGACACGCGAGTATAATGCGCACTAAGAGGTGCGCATTGTGGCCGCTGACATTATGCTTCGCAGTGTCATTGTTATTGTCGTTGCTAGGGAGCCTTCCATTGTTTTGACTCAGCGACGCGAAACACGCTTAAAATTCGTCATTTTTCCACGAATCTTTCACGAAATTAGTGTCCATAAAGCAATGCAACATCTGAGAGAGCAAGTAAACATGGCGGACTAGATTTGACCGAACGAGCTGATCAAAAGAGGAAAAATTGGACGGATTTTTAGCATACGGGAATCGAAAATAAAGTGATTTCTGAGAGCTTTGATTGAAAGCAACTGAAATTTGGCAGAGTTAACAAACATAAATGGGGCTATGTTCCCCGACTTAGCCGCCATGAATTGTTGCTTCCGATCGATATTACAGTATGTTACCTGACTGGTCTAGAGGGGTTTACTTATCTCTCGTATGATTGAGATTTGGGCGGCGGCTAAGTCGGACAAGAATCTTTTATTTGTAATTTTTAAATATTGTGAAGCAGAAAGGTTTTAAAAGAAAAACTAGGGAGATACTTATAAATTACTGATTTTGAGTGACATTTTTAGGTGTTAATTTTCACACCTTTTTGGCGGGAAATTGAATTTTTTGACTTCAAATTCGTATTCTGCGGTAAAAATAACCCTAAAGAAGTGTTATCAGGAATTCACAAAAAGTTGATTAAACCTTAAAATACGGGCCAATTTTGGACCCATCTGACCCGTTCGTACTACCTTAAGTATGGTGGAATGCACCTTATGTTGCCAAAACGTGTATTGATGAATAAACAAGTACATAGATAAATAAAATGTAAATGAATTAGAAATAGAATTGGCCTGTGGAAATAGACCTGTCTCGAAGCGATGTGTGGAACTGTTGGTTGTTAGTGGCTGAAATTTCAAGTAACCCTTCTCTTTTTAGAAGGAAATTGTGTGATTCTAGGGTTTTGTGAGGGAGCTGTTGGTCAAGATGAAATTGAATAATAGTGAGAATAAGAGATTAAATGCATGCAACCTCTTCGAGAGCTATGACCATTTCTCATTGCGATTTCTTCCTTGGCCATAGGGCTGGGTTAAAGTACTAAAAAAAAAAAAAAAAAAAAAAACTGGAAGAGGCACAGCAGGCCACGGTCGAAAGTTCATTACAGAAGGTGTTAGCGCCGTTGAAGTCCCCAAACTTCAGTTAGAGCCAGGTTATAGATAGCTTACAGTCGTTTAAGCTGATACCCAACGAGAGGAACCACGCGAAAGCGGGTTTCAATGGCTCTGTATTTCAAGCAATGCCCTTGAAAGCTGCCATCCCGGATGATGACTTCAAACGATACCTGGAAGTTCTCCTTGGAAACAAGGATATGAGAAGGTTATGGAGCTTATGTCCGAGGCTGAAAAGGCGATGCAAAATTCAAGGCTGAACCGGAGGGATAGTGGGCGACGCTGTCATGGCTGTGTTGGTTATGGCCATTTCCAAGCGACCTGTCCATTTAGGAAGCGTTACGAGTGGAGCCCCCCTTCTCGTCGTCCAAATCGTTTCTATAGAGGAGGAGCTCGTGGCGGCCAGATTGGCTGGGGTCTGTCCTAGATGAAGTTAAATAATTGTTGATATACAGTTTAAAGGCTTGCCAATTGAAATAAAGAGATGTTACATAGATACCTATGTTTTCTTTCATTGAAGTCTGTGTCATGGTGTTTGCATTTGGGCTCTGTTTGTTTCCTTTTTTATACTCTAATTTCCAATTGAGGGTGAGTAACACCTATTGGTTTGCCGTTTCTTTTGAGGGTCAACACTACTGCTCAGATTTCCCGCCGTCCAAACAATTTAGTAACCACGCCTCCTGCAAAGCGTTTACAGATTTTGTTTCTGAGGAGATTTTAAAACCTTTAACGGTCAGTGCGCTCAGAGTATGGGGAAGAGTCGGTGATGACTCTCCGCCCTATCTGGTTCTCCCATGGATGACGGACCTGCCTTTCTCACTTGATAGACTTGCTGATGTCCCGCGGGATGTTTAGCGAGGGTCATATGTGAGCAAATGCGATGACATATTTAGCTACGATCATGTTTCCCTCTCACCATCTTCTCAGACTTATGCTAGCTTTCAGTGGAATGGATTTCGGTTTGTTTGTACTACATTAATTACCTTTTTTTTGGGGGGAGGGGGGAAATCTCCCCGTATATATGTACTATACCATCGGCCTGGTAGCGTCGGGCTATCTTTGTGCTCGTGGTATACCATGCTCGTTATACATTAATGACCGGCTGAATGTGGAACTTGTCACATCTCAGGGACCCTGGTCGGTTTTGTCAGAAAAAGAGGCCAGGAATACAGATACAGTGCAGCTATAGCAGCTATCTTATTGTGTTCTGTCGCTCCTAGTTGATCTTGGATACACTATCGGCATTGCTAAATTTTGTGCTGTATCCGACCACCAATGTGGAGCACCTAGGGTTAACGATGGATTCTTTAAAGCAAGCATCCATCGTTCCTAGGCGTAAGATAGCGGCCTAGGCGGTACTGACGATAAACATCTTGTGCAGAGATTTCAGGTGAAATGTATCTCGCTTTCTTTAGCTGTTCCAGCAGCTAGGCTATTTATCCGAAAATGAGCATGCCATTGTATCTGCGGATAGCAACGGTCAGGTTTCTCCGGCATTAAGGGAAGAACTGTCTTCCTGGCAATTCTTAGATTCTTGGCAAGATTGGTTACTATGGAGGGATGAAAAACATGTCCGACTCTCTTTGTCCACTAGTGCTTCTGGTTTCGGATAGGGGTGTGTCCTTCACCTACCAGGCGACAGTCAGTCCTGCTGTGATTTTTGAAATGACCAGGAGAGGCTTCTGGAAATTTCAACCAAGGAAACGCTAGCCTTAGTAAACGCTTTCAAAGCTCTTCCATCTGATATCCGAGACTGCCGGGTGAATGCGTTGGTTGACAGCAAAGTGCTCATTGATACATGGAAGAAAAGTTCAAGGAAGCAAGAGATCTCCGGAGCTGACGAGGATAACTAGGGAACTGTTCTTTGTCCTCTCCAGCCGCAATGTCCAAATCAGTTTGACCCATGTATTAAACCCCTGCGGATGGCTTTCACGGAGCCTGGATTCCCTCTTAACAAAAGAAGCCTGGAAGAGAGTTAAGAAGGCGTTTAGGGTCCTGGGGGAGTGGCCTTCGTTTGATTTAATGATTTATTAACGTAATGTTGGGAAGGAATGGCACCCCCTGCCCCATTTCCCGCCCCTATCCATTCCCTCAGTCAGCGGGGGCTAACTTGTTCTCTCAAATCAGCTTGAGTTTGGGAACATGTCGAGCCCTTACGTTTTCCTACCTTTTGGACTGGTTGGCCCTGTCTTGAAGTTTCTCTATTCTTTCCGCATTCCGTTTACCATAGTTGTTCCCCAAGTTAAGCCACTATTCGTGTTGGTGGTCTGAACTGATGACTCGGTCGCAAAACAGATTTCTCCTGGGTGTATGGGATGCCGCGGGTGTTATTCTTGCCCCCCTCCACGCGTGGATACATACTGGGAAACTGCCCTTGTCCTTTATTGGCCTTTAGGGTTTCGCGGTTTTAATTCTACTCGAGGTATTTGGATTTATCATTTAGGCCGTTTTGCCATCTTTCCTTTCAGACATTGCCAAGGATTCCTAAACTCTATACTCCCTGGGTGGCATGCGGGCATGTTTGTATGTTCGTATGACACGCGTTCACGTTCTGTCAGCAATGTGGCTATAAGCAGAAAAGAGCTCAAGATAATGAAGTAGAGCAACAGTTAAAGAAAGTTGTTGTTCTGGAAAGTGCTATCTTTAAACGTATAGAGCAGTTTGCTCGACAGCACCAGTCCTCCCGCTATGTCAGACAAAACAGCGCTCTCGAGCAAGAGCTGTCCGATTTCTTATTCAGCCTGTCCTCGCCTAAATCTATCGCCACAGCTCTGCCGACAGACGTGGTTGCTTTTCTTGTGTGGAAAAAACGTGGAGGACGAACACGCGTCCATCAACCGGATTGCCAGTGGCAGGCGCCCTGTCAGTGCCCTTTACGTCTTGCTCAAAGAACAGCAGATTCTCTTATAGGCAAATTGAGATCAATTTTTGAAGAAAATGGGAGAAGTGCTGAATGGCAGCCTCTCATGGGGATTGGTAACCCGGTTGCAGATCGTTCAGTCAAACAGTATCTAGCAAATGTTAGAGAGGAACAGTTGAAGGCAAGGGTGGTTCTGCGCCAGGCAGAGCCTTTTCTTGTTGGTGACTTAGTTACGATATCAGAATTCATGCGCGCCGATTCAAGACTGTGCAAGCAGCGAGCCATCTAAGATTTTTATCCCCGCGAGGGATCAAGCCGTCTTCAAGTCCCTGTTTTTTACAGCACATCAGGATGCTGATTTGTTAGACTTGAAAACGGTTGATATTCTGCGTTTTCCAGACAATTCAAGATTTTTGATTAACCATGTTTGGACTAAATCCTTAAGATCGGGCGATGCTAATGTTTTTGCTTTTAGAAGGGCTAAAAACGCAGTTATATGCCCTGTTAAAGGTCTGCGAATGTATTTCAGTATTTGTAGGCTTCTCAGAATAGAATTACAGCTGTAACGAAAGAGGGAAAAATTTCTTTTAAGGCTCTAGAGCAACAAGCAGCCCAGGCTAGGCTGAATGATTATACAAACGCAGAACCTCTTCGAGGCAGATAAACCAGTGATCGTTATACCTTTCATGGTTTTCGAACCGGAGCGGCGATTTCGTTAGCTCTTGCTGGGGTCTCCTTGCATGAGATTATGGATCATGTTGGTTGGATAAACAGTAGGAAGCCCAAAATCATATTAAGTTAAAACAGTATAATATTTCCATTATTTACATGTGCCCCAACTCAGTGCCTCACTCCTGACAGATATGTGTGAAGAAGCCGACAAATAGGAGACACGTTAGGGGCGTGCAATCCGACATCCAAAGAGACTATAGAACATTTAAATTACATGCGAGTGGGTGTGGGTGTGAGTTTTCGTTTACTTTTGCGTGTGTGTGTTTCTGTTGCTTGAAGAGTCTTGATGTTTATACTTCCGGATTAAGTTGCTTAGTCGAATGTGCCATGTGTCCATCGTTTCCACTGGGCACGTACAGTATGAATAAGTACCAGTGAGTTTAACGCTGGGATAAGCCTCTGATGGACTAGTATTCCATCCAGGGGTCAATTAAATAAAACTTTTAAACTTGTAATCTACAAGTCGGACCATTGTGTTTACAGGCGCAGACGAAAACGAGTTTGATAAAAAGAAGGTCCGCAATGCGTATATTTGCAATTTGGATAGAAGTGAGTTATCATAAAAAAAAAGAAAGACACTTAGATTTTCAGGTTGAAATAAGTACAAATTAAAGCCTATACTGGATTTCGCAAATAACTCTTAACTCTCAACTCAAAAGTTAGCATATAGGTCAGTGGTAGCAGAAGATAGAAATATGAGGTACTTCAGAGAATAAAGTGTGGTCATGAGGGCTTTTATTTATATATTATTATCCTACCATTTTTTCAACTTATAACTAAAAAGATTAATAGACCTTGATAGATACATCCAAAAGCAAACTTAATCATGGTTTAGCAAAATCAGAAAAAACTTGCAAAAGATGAACTCATTCATACTTTTATGCAAAGTTATTTCCTGCCCCAAAACAGTCCCATTAAAATGTAGGCAATCGGTTCATTGTGGAACATTTACTTTTTGTGCTAACTCATGAGATGAGACATCTCGTTACTGGAATGTGCGTTTATTTTAATCAATCTATCGATTTTTCTTTGAATTTCTTAATAAAGCTTTGGATTATGTTTAAAAAAAATCTATCAATCAGTCAGTCAGTTAGTTAGTAAGTCGTGAGTCAGTGAGTCAGTCAGTCCGTCACTCGGTCAGTCAGTCAGTCAGTCAGTCATTCATTGAACAATATTTTAGCTTCATTTAGACCAAAAATTACAAGCTCACATCATATTAAAGCATAACCACAATAGCTCTAAATTGAGTACAATCTGAAGGAAGCCTAGCTCTTGTTATGAGGCCCACAAATAATAATAATAATAAAAACAATCAATTGTACATGATTTGAACGCAGGAGTCTAAGAGGTTCGTATTGTGTGATCATTCGGATGTCCATTGTTCATTAGCACAAGATGGATATAGATGATAGCCAATAAGGCGTGTAGCTTTGAGTTGGTTATATCAGGCTGATATCCAAAAAGCGTGAGTGCAATTAATGCGTAATTATTAATACATATTAACTTATCAAATTTGTAGAACATGGTATAATTGCTGAATGATATACCATTTTGGCTAATAATAGGTCAATGCCATATATCAGATTAATGTATGGTTAAAAATGTTAACTTTTGTTAATAAAAAAAATATAAAGCAGAGAGATCATTGTCTTAATCTCCAGATATAATAAGCTTACTTTTCGAAATATATGTTTATGATTCCTAAGTACAGCAAACGAATGCAACTCAATTCTCATTTATAATCAAACTGAGGAGAAAAAGTGACTTACTCAAAAGGGAAAAATGTATTCCATAAATTGACGGCTTTGCAGTCAACTAATCGCTGAATGACATTATCAATGGCTTACATTTGTAAACAAGTAATTCAAATTCCATTCAAATGTGAAGTAATGAATAATCATTCTACTATCTTGTTTCCAAAAGTCTTGAGAAGACGGTCAAATCTCAGTCTGTGGTTTAGATTTTCAACTGCTCGTACAAGAATGGTATGGCTTCTTTTAAGAGTACACAGGACAGATAACAATCTTAATAGAACAATGCCATATTCATGTACAGTAAATCGAATAATATCAATTTTACCTGTGGTGTTCAGTGGTCTTCGAGCGCTGTTTTCACGTTGGTCCATTGGTTTGTCATCTGGTATTTCTTTTGGTTTACTTGACATTTCTCCTACCGGTTTTTCCTGGACCTGTTATAATAAAAAATGCAATATCAAAGTTAAACTTGCATGATTTGCAAAACTAAAGTCTTTTGTGCAGACGCTGTCCCAGTATTGGTCCACCATTCCGAAAAGTTGCAAGATACGTCGTTTAGTACAAAAGCACTGCAACGGTGCTACAATTCGGTAATGATATTTTTTCTTGTTAACCTTTCTTTTTTGTCACTCGTTCGCTTTCTGTCAGAAATTTGGAACCCCGGGGAAAAAACTCCCATATGAGAAGGTCAGGGATGCTCGTCGGAAAATTTGAATTCAAAGAGTTGCGTCACGGTTAAACGGTTTGAAAAATTTAGCCTTAATTTTTCAATTTCGTTGTTTTTGATAATCCGTGTCAATCTTCTCCATCCTCAACCATCCTTGTTCCCTCATGGTTTATTATCATCTCTTTACTGTTTTCTATCTTTCAAAAGTATTATTTCATGTTTCCTTCAATTTAAAGGTAATTTTGTCGATGGTCAAAGTAACTCAAAATACCGTGACGTAGCCCCTTCAAGCTCTTAAAGAAGACTAATGGGGGCGTTGCTTGAACATCATTAGACCCTCAAAACGGAATAGGTTTGGTTACTAGCCACTGTTCAAAAAAGGATCCCGCTCGCACTTGTAGACCCAACTCCCGTAGTCGAAAGATTAGCAGAAAACAAATGAGAGCGTTCATTTATAGCGGAGCTCCGGTGGCCCGAAGGACCAACAAGCGGAGCCCCATACTCATATAGGAAAGAAAAGGAAACCCATGAATTGATTTTCTCATGGTTATCATAGCCAGCGGCATGGCTCGCGGGCGCGTACGCACGACGGCGACAACGGCGGCGACGACGACGGAGTCGCGCAACATGGCGGCCATACTCCAAATAATAGGTTGACAGACTGACATGCAGCCTTGGTTTACCGTGTACTTCTTTGATATTAGACATCCATGTTATGATCAATTGACACCTGTCTAAACAAGGATATCCGCTGACCAGTATCACGTGACCATATCGCGGGTGCATATCGCGGTGTACAGCTCATGGAAGACACGGTTTTTTAAGTTGAACGCTGACCATGTACTGGGTCTCGATTTGATCGCGGGCTCTTGTCACGTTAACTTGTTGAAAACAGGGCACAATTGTTCTGAAGCCTGTTAACGCTAGCCCACGATTACAATTTAACCTTTTATACAAATGTTTTTTGCTGCTTTGTTTTGAGTATATGGCGATTATAAGACTCAAAACAGAAAGTCAAACAGTAAACAGAAAAACCTCACCGCAAAGTTACAAAAACTCAACCAGGTTACTTTAGAACACAATTACTCTCATTAAAAGCAATTATCGCAAACCACAATAGAACCGCAAAATTCTTGCGATGACAGCAACCTAACAGATAAATGACGTCACGCCATAGCAACCGGACCTGGCAAATTTTTGAGCTTCCGGTTAGCTCTGGCTCGTGATGTTGTTTCATGAGAATCAGTATTGTTTTGAGTAGGTCCTAGATTCTTCTCGACATCTGTACTTAGTTTGAAATTCAAATAATTAGTCATATGACTTTCACTATTGCAAGAAAACAATGATAAATATCCGGCGACGTGCTTTGCAATTACACTTAGTTTCATTTGGCACGTACGTGTGATAAAAGAGACTACTTAAAGACAACAAATAAGTTTTCTTGGAAGCCAGAACCTGATGATAATTTCAGGACAAATAAGATGAACGATAGACCGAGTAGATTCATCTTGTCTTTAAATTCTGACAACAAATGAACAAAAACCAAGATCTTAAGTGACAGTTATTTTTCGGTTTAAAATATAGATAGGACCCTGCGCGCGCTCTGATTGGTCAAAAACCTATGTTTTATCAGAGTATAAAACATAGAAAAAGCGTGTTTTATTGTTTTGCTTACGTAAAATCTATATTTTGCTGTGTTTATTAAAATATTGAAATTATTCTTGATACTCAAACAGCTCGAGGCAGCATAGGTTCTCACTTAGTTTAAAGCGTAGTCCTTCAGCTACAAATGTGCAAATCTTCAGCAAAAACCACCAAATATTAAGCGAGATATTGAGGTTAAAAGACATGGAAGTACCTAATTTGGCCAGTGTAACGTGGTGATTGTGCTACTCATCTAGGCCATTGTAAAAAGAACGCATGGTCACAGACCACAAGGAGGCAGTGTAATGTCAACAACGCCAGACATCGGAAAGCGGAAACTTCGCCATTTAACGAAATGTTCACAAAATGTCACACCATTCAATGAAGAAATAGCGAATAGAAAATTAAGGGAAACTCTGAGTCTCCAACTTCTGACTTGCGAACTACGACAGACTCTTCAGAGAAATTTCGATTTTCACGTAGAGGTTCTTTATGGTTTAGTAGTGTATGCAGTGAATCGAGTCAACATTTTGGATGTTTACTACCTGAACGATTTGTTGGTGAAAAGATGTTGATGAAAACAGTTTGCATCGTGCCTGCCTTATCTGTATAAGATATACATTATATAGGCAAAACGATCTTTCCATTCAGTGTAGTTTTTGATGAAAACTATACTTAGACTTCTTTGATCGGGGTCGGACAGCTAATACCTAGGAATACGAACTTGATAAACTCAGGCTCCGTCACTTTGAAAACTAAAGTTGTATGTTAATTTAATTGATCCTTTGAAAGCTTGATTGCACTTTCGCCGTAGTGTTTTATACGTAACATCTAAGATCACTAGAAGTTATAACTTGTTTTCAAACAAGCTAAACGTCCCGCAAACCTTGTTCTAAGCGTCTCTCCTCCACCTTCCGAAGTTGTTCTTGTCTTCAAAGTCAGTTTTGCCTCTTAGGTGTTCCTGCTTTGCTTGGCCTTCGGACTTTCGATCAGTAGAACTTAAGTATGCAGACTATGTTCTATGTAATAACAAATAGAAGGTCTCTGAGTTTCCAGATTACTGCCGTATTCTGGTGTTTGCAACCAATATATATGTAGGACTAATTACGTCGGATCTATTTTTAAGGCAAAATAACAAATCAGACAAAGCAGTTCAATGATGAAATCATTTCAACCTGACAGCTTTTCATTGACAGCTTTAAGGCTCTTATAATTCTTGTCAAAATTAGATTTATTTTGTTTCTCATGTTGCTAAGTTACCCAAGGCCCAAATGATTTCACATATACATAGACAAGACCGGTAACTATATATAAACAGAACATAACAAGGTCAACTGGTAAATTCCCATCCATGTTGTATTTTAAACTGGCACGTAGAAGTTTGCATTTAAATACAGCAAACTTAAGTTAAAATTGGCAATTCGTTATTCTTAGCTTTGTTGTTGATTTGTTTGTTTGTTCCTTTTTTTTACGAGCTTTATCTTTTAATTTCACTGTTTCAAATCTTGGCCTTTCGCCGGGTTTGGTTTCTGCTCTGCGCAAAGCCAAAGCTGATAGGTACCTCGATACTTCCATAGCGGGGTTTATCCCGTGCACCCGTACATGTCAAGCGTCCACTTCCTGAGTTTTTATGCGTCACGTCCATAGTTATTAGCTACTGATACCGTACAACATCTATTTTAGCTGTAACTTTCTCTTTCGCTCTTAAACACCTTATTTCTTAATCACAATTGTAAAGATTTCAATAGTATAATTATTTATCATCTGCTATTTATTAAGAAATGGGAAACATGAACCGTGTTTCTATCGAGTTATAGAAACATGAGTCGAAGTTTGGTTGATCGAGAAATGCTGTGGGAACACGAGCCGCAGGCGAGTGTTTCCATAAGTAGTATTGGAGTTGGGGGTTCAAGCGCATTTTGCCAAAATGTCGCTCAAACGATCACAACCAAGATTGTGATCTTCCCAAACTCTATACTACTTCATTTTAGTAAAAGTCTTTTACCTGTCTGTGTTTACCGTGCGTGACATTTCTCGTAAACACGTGCACTGGCTGTCTTTCGCGGAAATATAAAAGGGAAAGTCCCGCTGAAATGAGTGAATTTTCTCGGAAACACTAGATGTCATTCGCAGAAATATAAAAGGAAAAGTCCCACTGAAATGAATCACCGATTTCTATTGTTAGTAGCTTTGATTCTTTTAAGCAATCAAAAATGAGACAAAAAATTACCATAGTCTTCACAACGGTGCAAAATTTTGGGAAAAAGTTGAAGCTTCTGAAAAATTCGTATTTAATTTACGCGACAATGCAGGTACCAAAGGAAGAGTCATCTGATGGTTATTATTATCAATCAAAAGATCACAATTGTGAAATTTCTCAACTCAGTTAAATTTGCGTAGCTCATTTGCGTAGATCAAAATAACCGAACACATAGGCTTTATGTAAAGTACTGTTATTTGTGGTTTAGAAGTGCATGCAGTAAATCTAGTCAACATTTAGGCTTCTGCGTTTCCCCAAACTACAGATATTCGTCGAAATGTTTGGCAGAAGCCCAGTATGAAAACGCCATGTTGGTGCACATCTGTGATGCACCAAGTATGGCGGCCGAAAAATAGTGTAAACATCTGGCCCGGTTGTTCGAAAGGTAGACAACGCTACCCACCGGATAAATCACTATCCAGTGGATAGCGTGGTTTGTTGGTTTGGATAGCGATTTATCCGGTAGATAGCGTTATCCAGCCTTTGAACAACCTTGGCTGTCTTGGGGACTGATCGTCTGTGCTGAACAAACAAGTATTTACATAAGAATTTTTCCTAATTCTATAACTTCAAAAAAGGCTTAAAATCATGAGATAAGTATATATTTTTCAACAACTGAACTCGATCGTGGCCTTGGGTCACGCACCCGCATAACTGAAAAATTCAAATTGCTCTGGTTTCCAAACAAAGCACGTTATTAATTGCAAACAGATATAAATTTACCGCCTCTTATGCCTGATGAGGATAAAAACTTTCGGGGCTCTTTACAAAATGATGACGTCACATGAAAACGATCTATATTTTTCTTTTTCTTTATTCCGTGTCTTATCTTTTTATTTCACTTTTTCATACCTTGGCTTTTTGAAGCGGTTTTGGTTTCTGCTCTGCACAAAGCCAAAGCTGATAGGTACCGTAATACTTCCATAGCGGGTTTTATCCCGTGCACCCGTGCATGACAAGCGTCCACTTCCTGAGTTTTTATGCGTCACGTCCATAGTCATTAGCTACTGATATCGTGTTATATTATTTAGCTGTAACTTTCCTTTTCTCTCTTTAATACTTAATTTCTTAATCACAACTGAAAATTTTTGATTAGTATTACTTATCATCTTCTATTTAAGAAATAGAAAGCATGTACCGTGTTTCTACCGAGCTATAGAAACACGAGTGGAAGTTTGGCAGAACGAGAAATGCTGTGCGAACACGAGTCGGAGGAGAGTGTTTTCACAGCTTTTTCGAGTTCTCCCTTTCACGGGTGTTTGTATAACTCGATAGAAACACGGAGAACATGTTTTCTATTACTTTTAGAAAACACCGCGACGAGAAGAAGGAAAACAACTTGTTAACTTTGATTATTAAAATGTAAAATCTCTTTGCTCGCGCCATCATTACGTCAACAGCACGTGCTAGTTCTGAGTAGTGTCTCCATCGAGTTACTAAGCTCATTTCCGTAAGAAACTTTCGCGGGGAAAAAATAATTAAAACCCAGCGCTCGTAAAAAACATTTTTTTTTCGTTTTTTTTTTTTCTTGACGAGAATTGAGTTCGGACAGGAGCCCATCGGAACATATATATATACCTGATTTTTTGAAAACCGGGCTAGCAATATATGTCTGACATTTACACTGATTGGTAATTTAATGCCCCTCCTTACTGGAAACGTTAAACCTCACCTCAAAAACAAATTCTTGAATACACGAGCTTCCATTTAGCCTCCTACGCAGACGTTCTTAGGCTGTCACGCGTTCCTCCCCACGAACGTCTGCTCAACGGACAGGTCACATCCGTTCGTTGACGGTTAGCCAATCATAGCTTCTCTGCCAATCTGGGCAAAGCTGGACTTTGACCGACTTTGACCCAACGCTTCAACACGAGAAATTTGTGCCGCAAAATGTTCAAAATTTTCACTTACGTACGAGTTCCTCCAGCAACTGCAGACGTACATATTATTTTAGAAGTACCGGCAACTGATAAGATCCACATTGAGGAGCGGTACGGTCTTGCCTGAGCTAAGTCAAACAGTGGGATATAGAACACGCAAAACCGTCAACTGATTCGCACGTAAACAACTACAGTTTAATTATGTGGTGCCAGAAGGGACAAAAGGAGCAATAAACCTATTCATCGAACTCGAGAAATACAAGCTCAACGAAATTGATGGAAGAAACATAAGAACCTCACTACAGAAACGTGTACCTTTCTCGAAGTAAAGCACGGCGTCTCCGAAGAAAAAACCGGACGTGGGTAAATATGATTTGCGTGACAAGAAGCTACATATGTAGCTTCTTATCACGCAAATCATATAGTTCTAGTGAAACACCCGGGCCCAGCGCCACAATATTACATGCATACATACATAAACTTTATTTCAATTCGGATTGTAAATAGCACTATTGTGCTAGTATCTCCGAATACAATAAATAAACTAGGAAATCAAATATATTGTAATAATTATATATAAAACTACCTAACTACTAAACTAAAACTTAAGAATAAATAAATAAAAAATAAAATAAGGCTCAATGATCGTCCATTAAGTCTTAAACTGTTCAAGTTTGTGTTTAAACATAGATAGGGTGTCAGCCTTCCTAGTAGTGTCCGGTAAATGCAGGTAAGCAACATTTCACAGAAAAATTCTTATTTTCCATATTTTGCCCCTCGAAAGCAAATATCGCGCAATATAAATGAGCCTAAACAATGCATAAGCACATGGCAAACAGCCTGGCAAACAACAGAGATGTCAACATTAACAGAACAGGATTGGTTCTTTTAAAACAAAGGCTAACCGCCAGTGAACGGAAGTGGCCTGTCCGTTGAGCAGACGTTCGTGGGGAGGAACGCGTGACAAGCCTAAGAACGTCTGCGTGGAAGGCTAGCTTCCATTTGATGGGAGGTCAAACAAGAGAACCACCGCAAACGCAAGCGAGACAATCCCAGCAAACTGGAGAAAGACCTTGTACATTCTCAGATCGCGCTGAAATCACTGAAAAAGCACCTGGAAAGGCAGACTTGCCCCAAGTCACTGCAGTATAGAGCCAGGGCCAACATAAAGGCGGACGGCGATTTCAGAAAAGACATTAAACGTCTTCGCTCAAAAGCTGAGCAAGAATATGTACAAGCTCTAATAAGGTTTCACAATCGAAACATCGAAGGCCTCCGTACAGCCATAAGGCAAGAAAAAAGAGTTCAGGCCAACAAAAAACAAAAGAGCACTGTAACCAAAACAACAGCTTTCGCGCGCTCGGCGCCCAAAGAAACTGTTAACGGAAACACTGTAACTAGAGTGTCGAAGAGAATCGAGGAACTTAAAGCCGAGATCATGTCATTGTCAACATTTTTGGAAGACAATAATAAACAGAAGAGAGATTATACTTGTCTCCTCTCTGACTCTCGTAATATAAAACGGGGACATGGGAAGATAAAACCATCCCAAACACAAAATAAAAAGCGAAAAGAACGCAGAAGAAATGATCGAAAAGATCGTTTAATTGCATAAACAGAGGCAAACAAAAAACATATAAAAACCTCTCAGACATAGCGCTGACAAACGACCAGACCAACTTGTTAGCCAAGGGTCTCAAATTCATCCCCTCACCAAAAGAAAATGAGACACAAATAAGGCGCCACCTTTTAAAGGACTTCGAAAATTTCGCAAGAAGAATGCGCCTACAATACTTTTTTTGGGGGGAAGACAAAGAACCGCATCCTTTCCATGTTAAATCTAACTGGATACCGCCGGTTCAGAAATCAGTGGCTCTAGAAAGCTACTTAGAAGAGGTTAAAGTTCAACTTGCTGAAATACAGCTAACAAAACCTAAGGACAATCTGCTTAACACCGAACGAAAGGGGTTGAAAACGCTGCGGGAAAATTCCGACATCAATCTTAAAAAACCAGACAAGGGCACACGAACGGTTGTTTTGAACACTGTAGATAAAATCCGCGAAGGACAAATCCAGTTAGACAACCCTGTACACTACCAACCCCTTGAACGTCCTATGGTTGTAGAAACATCGCTTAGAGTTCAACAATTAGTTAAAGAACTCTACGAAGACAACTATATTGATGACGTGACCAACAAATGGTTCTGTCAAACACCTAACCCGCCTCGCACGCCAGTGTTCTACACGCTTACAAAAATTTACAAACCAACCCCGGTTGGAAGACCAATAATTTCTGGATGCGATGGTCCGACTGAAAGGTTGTCTGCATTTCCGTGGAGAAACTCCTTCAACCCATAGCACAAGAACAAGAGTCATATCTCCCCGGGGGGGGGGGGGGGGGTACTCCCTTATATGGGCTATATAGGTATGTGCGGCCCCAAAGGGTATGGTTTTTCATCCGTTTTAGTCATAAATAGGGTATCAATTTTGGCTGATTTTGGCCATTTTGGTCATAAATAGGGTATGGGTTTTGGGAAGCGAGCCGCACACCCCCACCCAATTTTTCTGGGAGTACTCCCCGCCCGCCCCCGGGCATATCTCAAAGACTCTACGGACTTTATCAATTTCATAGAAAGAATGAGAGTTCCTTACAACGCTATCCTTGTTTCAATGGACGTGACAAGTCTATACACAAATATACCTCAAGAGGAGGGGATAGAAACAGTATGCCATGCATACGACTCCTTCTATGAAGGAGAATTCCCCATCCCAACACAATATCTCAAGAGAGCGCTTGAACTGATTCTACAAGAAAACTCATTCCAGTTTACTGGAAAAAACTACCTCCAAACGCATGGCACAGCCATGGGTACTAAAATGGCAGTCTCTTTTGCCAATATCTTTATGGGAAAGGTAGAATCACAAATTCTAGAACGAAGCGCTAACCTGGAAAAGGTACACTGACGATATATTCTCTATCTGGAATATAAACAAAGACGAAGTCACGCAATTCATTGAACAAGCAAATGGCCACCACCAAACTATCAAGTTTACGGCTGAAGTTTCCGGCACGGAAACCACGTTCCTCGACACAAAAGTTTACAAAGGAGAAAGATTTGCAAAAGAGTCTAGACTAGACATTAAAACTCATTTCAAAGCTACTGAAACATTTCAGTACACACATTTCTCAAGTTGCCACCCACCAGGGGTCAAGAAGGGCTTTATTAAAGGCGAAGCACTTAGACTTCTCCGCACTAACTCCTCCAAAACAGCATTTAAAACTGCTATAAAAATATTTAAAACAAATCTCATAGAAAGAGGGTACCCTGAAACTCTTGTTTCAAACACTCTCGCAGAAATTACATTTGAGGAGAGAAAACACGCCCTACAACAGAAACAGAAACCTAACACGCGAATCTTGCCTTTTGTCACACAATATCGCTCATCAGTGCCTAACCTTAAGCAGGGGCACCCAACGACAATTTTCGGAAATATATCTGTTCGGAAGACGATTTGAGATCTAGAATTTTCGGAACATTTTTTGTAAAATTTCTTGCTTGCCTGCTTCTCCTAAGATTTTCGAACATCTGAAATATGGTAGAATTGCCTATTTTTAACGGATTTTTACCCTAAAAAGGTCACCTTTAATTTTCGGGAGCCTTTTTTCTGGCTGAAATTTTCGAAAAGGTAAGTTTTGATCCCTATAATTTTCGGATCACTAGACTTTCAGCTAGGAAATCTGAACAGATGAAAAATTTTTAGGGGATAAAAATATGCCTATATCTGCCGTTTAAATACCA
>JAHPZR010035759.1:0-10390 GCA_019787425.1 Platygyra sinensis
GTTGAGTATCGCTCGTACAAAATCGAGGCCGAGTAGTTCTAAATTGTTTTTAGTATTAATTTTTCCGTGGTCTCATTGCACTAAAAAGAAAAAAAACTGTGAAGTAACACATAGAAAAGAACGGTTTTATTATGTTAACATCCAGGGTTCAAACGATGCGCGCGATGTGTACTGATGCGCGGTGCAAAAAGGATCCCACGTGTGTCAATCAACGCGTGAACTGTTTTCTAATCCTTTCTATCAGCAGATCAGAAAAACGGTAATATAGCCAATCAAATTCGCGGATTCACAATTAGGACTACCGGTTTAAATTTACGCAACTAACACGCGATAGAAATCCTCGAGATGCATAATCTAATTGTTTAAACGTAACAATCACCATCACCATCTTACTGGGTATTTGGATGATCAGTCTACCAGCTGATAACTTCATTACTAATAATAATAGTAATAATAATAATAATAATAATAATAATAATAATAATAATAACGACGAAATGGCAACGCAAGCCTAATTTTGTTGCGTGACTATGGAGAGTTAGTTGCCCTGTGTAGGTTATAGGCTGGAAAATCCACATTCCTGTAAGGGCACAAAAATGGCCACCCTGCTTAATTTTTGCAGGGGCATGTCACGGCATAGTTATTAACTATGTCACGGCCAGTAAACTAGTACCGTAAGTGAGACATGTGACGGACATGTGAGCCGTTGAGCAGGCAATGTAGACTGTGGTCCTTATTTCAATGTGCTCTCGATCTCATTCTTTCGCACGTGGAATTTTGAGGCTGAGGAGTATTATATTCAGTAGTCCTTTCCAGTATGATGTTATTTAAACGTTCGTTCGAGCTCACGATGAGCTTGTTTATTTTATATGTTCACGAACACGATCGCCTAGGCTTTGGGATGTTAACTGTGGAAACAGCTGTATTAAATCCCCGGGCTGTATTTGATTGCATTTGTGGATTTAGTTCAGTTGCGACAGAAAAGGTCAGTAGTATCCGGTCATTAGTGAACAGGTTGTTAATTCGTCGGTTTCAGCTAGAAATTTGGGTTTTAGAGTTGATGACAGTTTTTCTCTAGAGGAACATGTTAACTCTATTTCTAAGTCTTGTTATTACCACATTAGACGAATTGCTAAAATCCGAAAATATCTGTTCGAAGATTCCACAGCAGCGCTTGTTCATGCTTTTATCACCTGCAGATTGTACAATGGCAACGCACTTTTGTACGGCCTTCCAAAATATCTGATTCAGCGGCTACAAGCAGTCCAAAATTGTGCTGCCCGCCTTGTTTCGTGCAAGCCGAGGTATGCACGTGCTACACCAATCCTTAGGGAACTGCACTGGCTGCCAGTGGAAAGTCGTATTATTTTTAAAATTTTGTTGTTAGTTTATAAATCACTCAATAATTTAGCTCCTGCATATATTAACAGTCTTTTGAAGAATTATAAACCTAGTCGTAATCTAAGGTCGGTTAATCAGGGTTTTCTGTCGGTTCCTAGGTCCAATCAAAGGACCTATGGGGACAGGGCATTCTCAGTTGCAGCACCAAAGCTCTGGAATGCCTTGCCCCTTGACATTAGGGATAGTGGATCGATCACTCTTTTTAAATGTAAATTAAAGACTTTTCTTTTTAAACAATATTATTTATAATTTTTTTGTTTAGAAAATTTTTTTCCAGAATCCCTGCATGAAACGAACATCTTCTATTACATGTAATATAACTGTGCGTGAAATGAGAGCGGATTGTGGAAAGTTATGAATCCGTCTAGTCACGGAAATGTTTCTCAGTAATAAAAATACCTTTTCCTTACCCGTTGTCTGTGTGGGCTCGTTAAATGTTCCAATGCATACAAAAACGATTCAATGATCTTTTCGAATCAATTCATGTCCATCGCGATTCACCGAAATTTAAAATCGGAGTAATAAGTAGCCTGCCTTGCAGACGAAACTAAACTCGGAAACAGCGACCAAAAGCTTGTTCCACCCCCCCCCCCCCCCCCACTCCCCGCGTGTTACCTGAGTTTTCTATATTAGCCTCTAATTGGCTCTTATATATGGCCGTTCTTTCGTGCACCGTGACTGGTCGAGTGGATCTCGTGAAACCATAGTTACGATTTCGATGAAATTAAACACGACGGCGATCATGGTGGCCCTTTTAAGGACGGTGCCTACGCGTGCACACGTGTACGTTCTGCGCATCACGCAAGCCATGGTTTAAGCGCGTGCACGCTGGGGTTGACACTGACGCAATCAACTACGCCACCAAGTACACGACTAACATTAAAGCAAAATTTTCCTACTGCGACCAAATCAATTTTTAATGAACCTGTACTAACTTTTTACGTCTTCAAGCTGAAAACCTAGCTGTTATCTTTCGAAAACTACACTGAAATCCAACTGTAAACATGTACCTGCAGATGGCGTAGTGCGCGCGCAAAAACGCAAATGTCTTACTTACTGGGGAGGTGACAGGAAAAACTGTAACGGGCACCGTAAAAGTTTCCAAAAAAGATCAATAACTTTAAAAAACGCGTGGTTACCCCTACATTTTACGTTTCGAAATAGAAGTGGCAAGCCTATTCAACATGTGATTAGTTTCTGGTTTTGACCAAGAGGTATTTAGACTGTATTTTAGCTGAACCAGAGGAAGGCTGTCAGAGACGCTAAAACCGCTTTTGCAACGATTTTGTTAGTTAAAAAGTACCGAAAATAATTTTAAGGTTACCATTTGCCATGTAGTTTAAAGATCTTTTTAAGTGTGTTTGCATTTCGGTATGTAAAGACGAATTCTAAGGAAATCTGTGAGGAAATATCCTTTCCCTTTTTTTTTCAGAAAAATCCTGATGTCACCATTTTGGTGAGATTCAAGGCTGATTATCTCGAAAATATGCGTGGCTACCCCTATTTTTCTTTGTGGATTCCAATAGCCCTTGTAAAGATCTACTTTTTCCGCGTGGTCCTTACCTGGCGCAAAAACCTTTGTGTTTAGTAGGCACCGTCCTTAATTTCCGATTGTCGCGGATATTGTTCATTCTAAACCTCGTGGACCAAGTCAGGATGGGCTCCTGGTGATAGTTGACTCGGGCTGCGCCGGTCTTTATAATTGGTCAGACGAGACAATAGGTAAACAACACAAACAATGCCCCTATTCCTGACAACAAAAGAAGTGCAGATTAACAAGAACGAATCAAAATAGAGGTTGTAAAGAGGTGCAGGCCATCCGGCTGCGCCCTCTTCAGCTATTTAACAATCATGTGAAAATTGTACACTTGTGGGATGTGGCTAAGAATGCACAAGCAGAGTGAGAGGGTAAGGTATAGCCACAGCCTGTCGCTTTCGGAAAGCGCACAAAGGCAACATTGGTAGAGGGAATCAAGCCCATCATTGAGCTCAGAATATTAGAAACCATGGACAGCTGTTTCGGCCGTGTTGGGCTTCGTCAGTATGGCATAGCTAACACCTGAGCTCAAGGTTCCCACAGAAAGATTAACAAGTGATGGGAAAATGGTACACTTGTGGGTTGTGGCTAAGAATGCACAAGCAGAGTGAAAGGGTGAGTAATAGCCACAGAAAGCGCACAAAGACAATAATGGTAAAGGCGACAATCAGACTACGAGCAGATAGTCAACGAGGCGCAGCCGAGTTGAGTATCGCTCGTACAAAATCGAGGCCGAGTAGTCTAATTGTTTTAGCATTAATTTTCCGTGGTCTCATTGCATAAAAAGAAAAAAAATGTGAAGTAACACATAGAAAAGAACTGTTTTATTATGTTACATCAGGTTCAAACGATGCGCGCGATGTGTACTGATGCGCGCAGAAAAAGGATCACGTGTGCAATCACGCGTGAACTGTTTTCTATCTTTCTATCAGCAGATAGAAAACGGTAATATAGCCAATCAAATTCGCGGATTCACAATAGACTACGGTAAATTTACACTAACACGCGATAGAAATCTCGAGATCATAATCTAATTGTTTAACGTAACAATCACCATCACCATCTTACTGGGTATTTGGATGATCAGTCTACCAGCTGATAACTTCATTACTAATAATAATAATAATAATAATAATAATAATAATAATAATAATTGCGTTCGACGAAATGGAACGCAAGCCTAATTTTGTTGCGTGACTATGGAGAGTTAGTTGCCCTGTGTAAGGTTATAGGCTGGAAAATCCACATTCCTGTAAGGGCACAAAAATGGCCACCCTGCTTAATTTTTGCAGGGGCATGTCACCGGCCAGTAAACTAGTACCGTAAGTGAGACATGTGACGGACATGTGAGCCGTGAGCAGGCAATGTAGACTGTGGTCCTTATTTCAATGTGCTCTCGATCTCATTCTTTCGCCGTGGAATTTTGAGGCTGAGGAGTATTATATTCAGTAGTCCTTTCCAGTATGATGTTATTTAAACGTTCGTTCGAGCTCACGATGAGCTTGTTTATTTTATATGTTCACGGACACGATCGCCTAGGCTTTGGGATGTTAACTGTGGAAACAGCTGTATTAAATCCCCGGGCTGTATTTGATTGCATTTGTGGATTTAGTTCCAGTTGCGACAGAAAAGGTCAGTAGTATCCGGTCGAATATTATTTGGAATCAGTGGAAGAGTACTCTGATAAAAAGATCCATAAGAGTGAACCTAAACCAGGGAACGGAAATGTAAATACTGTGTACTTTGTTAATCAGGCCAGGGGAAATCTCGAATCAGTCGCACGGAATTTGTTTACGCGATCAACGAGCACGCGATTGCAAATGTTTACTCAGTTATATTTGAGCTTCCTTCTTAGAATACTGTTCGAAAAAAATGTACTTTTACAAATTAGCTTTCGCGCTTAAACATTTCAAGTCAATGTGACAATATTTAGCAAGAAATTTGAAAGCTGATGTAAATTTTTTAGTCCTGTTAAACTTGTGAGTCTACGGAAACTGGTGCCGTCACGCAACGCAGTCTTCAATCAGACTGACATGGACTTTGCCACTGAAATATCTTTCTGTAAAATCCACATTTATACGGCGTCGAACGCACTCTCATAATCTTTGATTACTACTAGTAATAATTATAATTAACAATTTGATTATTCGCTCGGGATTTCTATGACGTGATAGTTGATGAGGCCGAAGGCCGAATCAACTATCGCTTCATAGAAATCCCGAGCGAATAATCTAATTGTTTTGGTAGAATTCTAACTGAAATTAACTAAAGAAATAACGGTTTAATTTCCAATGAGTTTTCCACGCATTATTGAACTTTACGCTTAAACAAAGTTGCACGTATCGAACTCACTTTTGTCTAGGATTGAACGCAGTTACAAATTTTGCAAATTTTACGATTTTTCGTTTTAGTTTCAAACTTAACAAATTTTGCGAATTTTCGTTAAACTCTACAAGATATGCAAAACTCCGCTGCCTCAACGATTTTTCGGTGCGTTGTGCCGAAATTTACAATTTTATGCTAATCGACCAGCAAGTACCCACTTGCGGATTTTACACTTGCACTTCTTTGTAATGCAAATTCCACCTACTAGTGCCGACCTCCGGAGTTTACAAAAATTTGCGACCGCTTTCAAAGACGACAAGTATGTTTATGTTCTCTCTGGGACGATAAAGCGGGATGAAAATATGCTATTACCGCATACATGTAACACACAAACCAAGCGGATAACAAGCTGTATGTTTCTCTCTTTCTAAGGCGTTTGTTGTTGACTGAGAATCGTATTAAAAACGGGTTAAGGGAAAGTGAGCGGAATGATATGAAATTAACATAACGCAAGCAAAACATAACACGAAATAAGCGTTTCTTGTTGCCTGAGTATTTATTTCACCTTCTACTAAGCGCGCGTGTCTATAGAAAGATAAAGCGGGAGGAGAATATTCCACTCCACTAAACACACCTTTTATTAACCGTGTAGCGAAGCACTCATTCAACAAGTAAGCTTCTTATTCTAAAACGCTATCAGTGATATTTTAGCGCACGCCTGTCTTTGGGATTAAAAAGCGCCCAGGAAAATATTCCACCATTCTACAAACACGTGGCGTCTTAAGTTGTTGTAAAACTCCTCCAACCTTAGTGAAAGCCAGTGTCGGGAAAAGTCACGACCGATGTGAGATTAATGAAATACAAGAATGGACAACATACTGTCATGGTTCGTTCTCAAAGCGTTCGTTCTATGCAGAATAAAATGAGTATCGAAAGCATACTTTGGACAAGTATTTCCCAGCCTGCGTCGAAGACGCAACCTATCGCGGGTTACTCATTTATCGTACCGTACTCAAAGGGTGATATTCAGTTGGCTTGTATCAAGGGACTCAAGAATCGAACACTCGAAGCATACATCGGTATCGCACCGGCATCGCGGAGGTCACGGGTTCGAATCCCGTTGAAGCCCTGATTTTTTTCAGGCTTCTTCTTTCTAATTGCTTAAATTGGAAAATTTACTGCGATGATCACTCTTCACTTTCATCTATAACCGCAGTACAGATATGAATTAGTTCATATATACTTCACATCACTTCACTGCACGGGAAGATATGAACTCAATAAATTGACCTCGCTCCCAATATGTGGCTTCATAGCTCAGTTGGTAGAGCATCGCAACGGTGTCGCGGAGGTCACGGGTTCGAATCCCGTTGAAGCCCCGATTTTTTTTCAGGGGCTAGATTCTAGAATACCCCGCCACTAAAATCTAGAATTTAAAATCCTGCTCCCGCAGTCCCGCAGTCCTCTTACTGATTTGCATACGTTGTTCGCCAGAACCCGCCACTAAAATCTAGAGCTTAAAAACCTGCTCCCGCGCTCCCGCAGTCCCGCAGTCATCTTATTTACTTACGGTTTTCGCCAGACTGTTGAAGTGTTACTCCCGCGCTGCCGCAGTCGTCAAATTTGAGTAAAGTTTTCAGCGATTTCTTAGTAAAGCGTTACTCGCAAAAAAGTCACTCCGGGTAATCACTTTCATTTTTATTCTAAACCAGAACTACTAAAGTTACGGTGTATTTAGTATTTATAGTTGCGCGGAACATATGATAGTAGTTCCATTTTTAACTAATATCTTGGGTAGAAACTAACTTTCACTAAGGGTTATCTTGACCTATCATATATAAACTAATAGACTAGGTCAAAACAACTATGCAACATCGGTTATCAATACCTTTTGTTTGGGTTGACATTTTCACCTTATTAGATCGGTTAAAACAACTATTGTGAATGGTTACGACTATTTGTATTAGTTGTTTCAACTAGTCAATTTTTACAGTGTAAAAGGTACGTTGTGTACCGCGTAATCACTGCGCACCGCGCATAGCATCGCCAGTACCTATAATTGCAAGTCTATTCCGAAACCACAACAAAAGAAATGAACCTAACTTGAACTATACATTATACAATTTTTTCGAACTCTTAAGAAGATTTCAAATAATTCGCCTTCCCTGTTCTTATATCTTGACATGAATTCAGCTAAGTAAGAAGAGAAGTCATGATTCAGTCTTACGCCGAATGGTGGTAGTTTCACCTTTGCTTGTCAAATCTATTCCGAAACCACAACAAAACGAACGAACCTTACAGTACTTAAACTAGTTTCACCTTTGCTTGTCTCCAGTGACCTTCAATTTTATTCGTATTGTCTCCCTCTTCATTTACAAATTCTTGCGAGTGGTTCACTGTTCTGTGTGAATAGCCATGCTTCTCAAGATTACAGTAGGCTTTCCAGCAGTCGGATATTATGACTGTTCCTAGCTCAATCCACCTTTCAATCAGCGGCAACAAAGTTGCTTCGTCTCTTTTGTCCACTGCCACCATAAAACATTTCTTTCTCTCCTGCTCGATTCCACCAAACACCCATTGTCCTTCGACGTGATGCCCTCGATGATATTTTCGCTTTCCAAATTTGCTTTCATCAATTTGGACAATCTTTCCTTCGCCGCCTATTTTTTGACTGTTATCGAACATGGTTATTTCACACACTTCTCGACAAAAGCTGTCCCAGTCTACGCCTGCACCACGTGCTATTCGTAATTCACGGGTTATCTGACTCTGCTCCAGATCCTGACACCACCAGTGCGTGAACTTGAGTATTTCCTGCAAAGTCATGTTGCTCTGCGCAAACCAACTTCCCCTTCTTATTGATGTCTCCGTTCTGTGTCGTTTCCCGCTTGTTTGTATTCTGCACTCCCATTTAAAGCTATCTGATCGGTCCTTGCATGTCACTAGTTTCATTTCTTTGTTGCAGTGAGGACACAGTTGTGACTTTCCCAGCAAGCCTTCCGCCATCAGCCACTCAATTAGAACTTCTTTGTCGGTCATTACGTGTATTAAATCATCGTATGTCCACTCACTGCTGTCCTTCTTGGGCGCATAACTGCCTCCTCCATATTCACATTGAGTCCCGCTTTCTTTTGTTTCAGTTGAGGGCGTTTGTGTTGCCTGACTACATATATGAGGGTCCCCAATAGGTTTGGTGGGATACGGGATTTGGCACTTTTTTGCCGTGATATTCGGGATTTAGGTTGAAAGCAGGGGCGGAAAGCGGTAATTGCAATTACGAGCGGGAGCGGGATTTCGTGTTATTATGGGGTTGGGATATGGGAAACGTAATTGGAACAGAGCGGGATACGGGATTTCAATTGTTTGGTGATAAATTAATTGACCAGAGCAAAAACCGCAAGCTGGCAGAAGCGAACCTATATTCAAGTTTCAAGTAATGAATGATAATGGTTCTGTATCCTGTCAGGTTCTGTGAAACGTATTCATCATCGCTAGACTACGAAAGTATCACGAGATTGTACGCGGTCAAGAGCCATTACCCGGAGCCTTCATCTTTCATACTGGCCCTCTGAGTAAACCATGTCCCGTGTCTTTTTGTTTATAGAATCACCTCCCACGGGGTTTTTCGCGGGTGTTTTTATAATAACCAATCACAAGAGAGCTGTGATCCTCTATTGTTATACTTTACAAGCAGGCCACACGAAAGTAATTCAATTATTATAATGGCAGAAAGCGAGGAAACTATATTATTTGTTTAGGATATTATGCGGACGCCAGAGTGTTTTCGCGGGAAATAAAAGATCTCATCATACCCTCCTACGCAGACATTCTTTGGGCTAGTCAAGCAATCAAAGATTGCGAGAAGAGCCCAAACAAGCAATCAAAGATTGCAAGATGAGCCTGAAGAATGTCTGCGTAGGAGGCTACTGACATCAATGACATCTTTCCATTTTCGACTTGCATCCGTAATTCCCACCCCGATCCTTTCTAATTTTTCTAATCTTTCAACCTTTTCCAAAGCGCTTCGCTTGTTTTGGCCAGGATGGCCACATCGAATGGCAGCGATAGTGATTTACCGAACGAAGTGTGCGACATTACAAACTGCGTCACCATATATTACGAAAAAGATGTACGAGCGGGAATGCCTTCTTTCGGAAAAAAAAGTTCCGAGCTCAGATGTCAAGGAAAGTGAAGACACTCAAAGCTTTGAAAGAAACTGTGCGGTGTGTTTTACGGGCCATCTCTTGAATATGGGAATGAAAAATCTTTTTCTTTTTCTGATACGTTAACAAAAGAAAGGAACGCAGTAAATTGACTTTTTACAGAAAGAAAAGTTAAACTTTTATGTGCTACCCATTGAATCCCTGATCTTTTATGCGATATCTATTTTTTAAAGTTTCTCGTTAATTATTAAATTAATAATTAATCTAACAAACTAATAATTAACGGAGAAGCGTCTTTGAAAAGTGGGCGGGATCGGGATTTCCAGGCAAAAAAGCGCGGGATGGCGGGATTGACAGGAAAAAATGAGCGGGAAAGCGGGATCTGAGAACCCTATTGTGGACCTTCATATATAACCGTGGTCTTTTAAGACCTACGGCAACTTGAGTTCCCTTATCACACATGCTTGCCCTTATGATTATAAGAGTAAATTCAGTGGGGATGCCTCAACTCTATCGGTTTACACAGTGTAGTGCTGGTCACTCAATAAGCATCCCGCTCCCGCTGTCCCACAGTCAACGCGAAAAAATTTCAATTAACGTCTCCTTCTAATACCGTGATAACCGATGTAAAACGTCAATGAACTTGGAGGAAAACTTAATATTTCCGAACTTGAGTCAGGGATTCTAAACGATTAACAGCCTTTATCATTGCTCTCATTATCATTGTATTCTAGAATCGCTCCTTTTCAGGCTTCTTATTTCCAATTGCTTAAATTGGAAAATTTACTGCGATAATCACTCTTCACTTTCATCTCTAACCGCAGTACAAATATGAACTAGTTCATATATACTTCACAGTATAAAGCGTCTTATTCGAAAGTGCTTTCAGTGATGTTTAATTTTAGCGTACGCCAATTTTTGGCGGAAGAAAAATATTCCACCATTCTACAAACTCGTCGCAACG
>JAHPZR010035761.1:0-7500 GCA_019787425.1 Platygyra sinensis
ACACCGGGCAACTCACTCTCCATAGGCACGCAACAAAAATTGGGCTTGCGTTGCCATTTCGTCGTTTATTATTATTATTATTACTATTATTATTATTATGTCATTATTTTACTATTATTAGTTAGTAATGAAGTTATCAGCTGGTAGACTGATTCATCCAAATACCCAGCTAAGATGGTGATGGTGATTGTTTACGTTTTAAACAATTAGATTATGACTCTCGAGGATTTCTATCGCGTGTTAGTTGCGTAAATTTAAACCGGTAGTCCTAATTGTGAATCCGCGAATTTGATTGGCTATATTACCGTTTTTCTGATCTGCTGATAGAAAGGATTAGAAAACAGTTCACGCGTTGATTGACACACGTGGGATCCTTTTTGCTCCGCGCATCAGTACACATCGCGCGCATCGTTTGAACCCTGGATGTTAACATAATAAAACCGTTCTTTTCTATGTGTTACTTCACAGTTTTTTTTCTTTTTAGTGCAATGAGACCACGGAAAAATTAATACTAAAAACAATTTAGAACTACTCGGCCTCGATTTTGTACGAGCGATACTCAACTCGGCGGGCTGCGTAAATAAATTCATGTTTGTAAAATTTATCAGCGAAGTTCTAAAAGAACAAATACTAATAAATTTAATAACGGAACGGAATTTGCAGTGGCATTTCTACGAAGTGGCTCTTCATCCACCGTTTCCAGATCGAGTTAGAATTTGGAAGTACGATGTGATTTTTGTAGAGGGAGAAAACCCCTTGGAGCAGGGACGAGAACCAAAAACCAAAAACACAACCCACATGTGACGCCGGGTCCGAGAATCAAACCCGGGCCACAGCGGTGGGAAGCGAGCGCTCTCACCACTGCGCCATCCCTGCTCCCCAATTATTGTTTGCCCATGCAGTACAGAGGAAATACTATATTGCTCTCGGTCTATTGTTACACGTTTATGGATCTCACCTTTATCTCGCTACCTTTTCTGAAAAGTAGACAAAGCAATTCGCTACTCAAGAAACAATAATAACTGGAGACATATTACAACTTAACTAACACTTTATTTCAGTTTCTCACATCATGAAAGTAAATAAAGATTTAAAAAGTATTTCATATCAAAAGCTATTTACTACTGTTTCTCTTTCCTTACAGTCCTTTCTAAAAAAAAATCGTTTCTTCATTAAAGCAGTCAACTTTAAAATTAAAGTTCCAATAAACTAAAGCTGTAAATACATTCTTCAAAACAATACATATTAATCTACAGATACAGTCGAACCCCGTTTCATCAGAGACCGTCAAGTTCACACTAAGTGTTGATATAATCCAGGCGTCTGTCTTAAGCTGGCCAAGTTAACAGAAAAAGCTGGAGCAAGGAACTAAAATCACTCCTCTTAATAGGGAGTTTAAGATAACCACGACGGCAACGGCAACGGCAACGTCGCTAAACAAAGGATTTAATGAGCAAAACAATGGTTCAGCACGTGCGTTATAAATCTTTGTTCATTTCCTTGCCGTCCTCTGCAAAGCAACAACGTGAAATGACCAATTCTGCGTTGTCTGAAAAACGTGAACTACGACGGCTAATTTTTTAAAATTCTATTTCAAATTTATTGCGGTGTCCCAAAGTCAGTTTCGCGATAGTTTTGACCATAGGCGTACGGGCACCCTCGGACTTGGGGGGGCGGTGACCTTATTGCCCGAAAAAAATTACAAAATGCCCGAAAGTGTCAGTTGTATATACGTACTCAAATCGCAGTAAAAACAAAAACGTTCCCAATTCTTACGTCTAATGAAACTGTTATCATTACGGAAACACAGCCGAATTCCGATTTTTTGGAACATCCAAGGGAACTGATGAAAATTGCTTTTAAAAATCGGCCGGACAGTTCGTGAAATTATGGCGTTTGAGTGAGGAGAGGGAAACGACTTTTGGTTTGACTTATCCGAAGGATCGAAAAAATGAGGGTTCGAGAAATCAGGATTCCACTGTAGTTATTTTGAAACATTGCATACTCCTAGCCTATGACTTCATTCGACAGCCTGGTAAAATCAGAAAATTTATAAAAGAAACAATTAATTGTTCCTCGTGCGAGAAGTTCAGGAAAATTTTAAACCGGCACTTTGCGGAGCCATTCAAAAGGGCTCTTTTTAGAGCCACCACAAAAACATAAGTCTTGGCAGGAGCCCATCTTGGTCGTCCTTTGCTTTCATCCTTTTATCACTAATGGAAATAACATCATGGATTCCCACGGTACACATTTAATTGGCATATGGCTTTTCCAAAACAGAATACCTGCAATTGTGGATCCTTAGATCATTTGACCTTAACTCCGATTTGACAAGACAAACGCCAGTGAAAGTAACCTACAAGCCAAGCCTTGATTACCTTTTAGAATGCTTTCTCCCGAGTACTTTTGCCCGAATCATCAGCGTTTTGCCCGAAAAATCTCAAAATTTTCTGCGACTGGGGGGGCTGCAGCGCCCCCCCCGCCCCCCCCGGCTCGTACGCCTATGGTTTTGACAGTGATAAACAAAGTTGTTGACTTAAGAGTATCCCGAGATTCGTAGGTAAAATATAAGTTCATTTTTAAAAGACGTTGTCTTCGGCGTCGCCGTAGTAGCTTCTTAAACTCCCTAATCTCAAGGTGTCCGTAGTTAAGCAGTCATTCATAAAGCGGGGTTTAACTGTAACACTGTAGCTAACAAATACTGCTATTGAGTATAAGGAAAATACAAAACTTCAAGGTAAATAGTAACTCAGTAAGTTAATTGAAGCAATGTTCATTGTACTACATATTTTCCAGTACATAACTAACTGTCAAGAACCTGCTAATCCCTAAAACAAACTTACTATAAAAACATCATAAAGATAATTAAATGTCAAATAGTATAGCAATCATTTTACAACCAATACGTTTCTTCTTTCAATTAAGAAAAATCAAATCCTCTAAACAGCCTTTTCTCCTATAGTGAAGGTTCTCAGCAGTGTAATCATAACAAAAGAGCCTCGAAGCTACAGACAGCCGCTCTATTGTATACTCAAAATTCAACCCCAAAGTTATTGTAACCAACTGTAAAGCAAACAAAAAATGTATTCTTTCCTCCAAAATAATTTATACAATTCAATTCAAGAGATGTAGTTATTAATCCTATCCATCTCCAAGAGATACAAACCACCCATCCCACCTACCCCCAAAAAATAGTTATTTAAGAATCATGTTAAACCGATACAGCTAGCAATTATTTGACTACTGTATCCCTAACGTTTTATCACTGAAAAGAATTTCACAAATCATGAAACAAACTGAAAACTAAAATTAATCTTTCTAAAAGAATCTGATAATTACCGATTTTCTCTTTGTTTCAGTAAAGAACAATGTCAGTTCATTTCAGTATCTGGATGCGATGATTATTCCCTTCACATACAACAGTTCGGCCATTACTGAGAACTGCTAATGACTCCGGGGAATTGAATTCTCCTAAATTGCTGCCCCCTGTTCCAAACTTGCCAACAAACTTTCCATTAAGTTGAAATACTTGTATTCTATTATTACCTGAATCACAGACCATAACATGTCCTGATTTGTTCACTGACAAACAACGGGGATACTTAAACTCCCCGTCCCCTCCACCCGGCTTTCCAAACTTGTTCTGAAAGTTTCCACTACAATTGAAAATCTTAACGCAATGCTCTCTGCTGTCTGACACTATGAGATATCTATCACACTGAACACAGTGGATAGGAACAGTAAGAGAGCCCTGCCCACCTATCTTCATTACAAACTTGCCATCAGGAGAAAAGATCTTAATCAGTTTGTTACCTCCATCGGCAACAATGATATTTCCATCACTGTCTACAGATAAACCCCAAGGTTCAAAGAGCTGACTATCAAGGCTTCCATACCCACCAAACATACCTACGTACTCACCCTCCTCACTGAAAATCTGGATCCTATGGTTATGCTGGTCTGCTACGAAAATATTTCCATTTTTGTGAAAAGTTATTCCCGTAGGATGCTTAAATTCGCCCGCTTTGTTACCTTTCCGACCAAAAGATCTTAAGTATTTTCCATCACTGTTGAAGATCTGAACTCTGTGGTTCAAGCAATCAGTTACAGCTATCTTGTCCCTGGCATTCACTGCCACCCCCCAGGGACAGTACAACATTCCAACAGACGAACCTTCTTTTCCAAAAGATAATACAGGACTTAACTGAAATAATTTCACCCTGATAGAAAAAGGACTATTAAAAACGTGTTCGCCGTTTACCTTTACTGTCACTTTGTATTTGCCTTGATCTTTGAGTGCATACCTGATCTTGTAGCTTCCATCCTTGCTGTCATTTATTCGCACTTCCGCAGCGCATTCTCGTCCTTGTTCATCTTTGATCTCTACCGTTACACTATCATGTCTGTTGTAACACTGTCTTCCCTCTGCGTTTCTTGTGGTCAGAACAAACTGTGCTTCAACTCCAACAGTTCCCTCTTCGATTCCTTTGCCCTCAGCGACAGACTGACTAGCTTCAGTTTGCTGCAGTATTTTCAGAGTTCCAACTTCTTCTGTGTTGACAGTCTTCAACATATTTGGATTTGGCACGAAAACCAACGTCGGAAGATCTTTTGGGTCACGCTCAGTTGGCTTAGTGGTTTCAGGATGAACTCCTTTCAAGATTGTTTCTAATGACTTTTTCACTTGAACGACTTCAGCGTTTGTACTTCGTGTTAAAACTTTATCAGCTTTATCGAACGATGATTTGATCAACTCTATTTGATTCTCGATCTCGGTTTTTTGGGTCGTTAGGCTTTCAAGTGATTTCTTTGTTTCATCGTCCACCGCTGCAAAAATAGTTTGCTTCTTCGCTTCAATATTGGCAATTAAATTGTCAACAGTCTTCTGAACATCTCTCTTCACCTCTTCACCTCGTTGTATGATCTTCGCGTAGTCTTCATCAAGTTTACTAACAGCAGTCAACTTTGCTTGTAAATTACGCCTCTGTGTTTCAATCATTGATTTCATTTCAATCCTTTGTCTTTCAGCTTCTTCATCTATGTGTTCTAAAGCGTGACCAGGATGATCAATTAAAACACAAGTTTGGCAGACCGCCATTTCACAGTTCTTACAAAAGTACTTTAACTCTTCTTTCTCGTGCCGTTGCTTTGAACAGAACACAGGTCGCTTAAGCACATCCTCATAGTCCTTGTCTTGAAACTCTTTTAACGCCAGAACACGGTGATCTTTATTGATTCGCATGATGTTGTGTCCAGTTACGCACTCTTGGCAATAAAATATGCAACAGTGGAAACAGTAAGAAGTCTCGGAGCTTTTCTTCTCGCAGTTTCCACATCTTACTTGACTACTTCTGCACTCTTTTATTGCCAGCACATCAATCAAGCCATTCAGATAAAAAGTTGTAGGAAGATCTTTGAGATCGCCACTTTCAGGTATTGTGCTAACGGCCTGACATTTCGGGCATCTGATCGTGTCGCAGCCATGGCTCGTTCTATGCCATTGTTTCAAGCAGTGCAGACAGAAACTGTGCAAGCATGGCAGATGTTTTGGATCGGTAAATATGTCGGAACACACCGAGCAAGACACTTCTTCACGCAGATTATGGAGCAAAGTTTTGGTATCCATGTCCTGTTCAGAAACAAGCGAGTAAAGCAAGGTTTTCGCGAAACTCAACTCGAAACAATAAAGTCTTCTGACTTTTTCTTTTAGCTTTTCTTAGATTCAGCTGTTTATTATGCTAATCTTTTCGCTTGTTCAAGCATACACTGTATCATGGAATGTTTCTTTTAGAGCCTTTGCCATTTTGTCTTGGACACTGATTCCCAAGAATGTGACCCCAAGGCACTCCGTTTAATAAAACAATGATCAGAACAGAACATTACTGCTTTGAAGTCTGTATTTCAATTCGTGTCTGTCTGAATAGAGTTCATTTGTTTTGTTCACTCGCCAAATGTGGACAGCGCATTATGTTAGGGTGTATTGGTCAAGCAGAAGTCGAAGCAATGGTCTGAGCTTTCACTCTCTACGGACTTGCGAAGACTCGAAGACTCGCGAATATCTGCGAGTCACGCGTCCCTCGTGAGCTTGTTCGCGTGCCACCCTTCGATCTCTCATAACTGAGAGGAAAATGTTGCGTGGCAGTCTGTTATGATCAAAACTACTTATGTCATTATGGACTGTAACTTTTATATGGCAATGGCATCTTATTCATCCTCTAAAATCTCCCCGTTTCATCTTCACCTGTGATGTAAGCCTTATTTCTCCTTACCATCTTATGGCAAATTTGAGAAGACACGTCATGGGATCCAGTTGTGATTTGACAACGCTACAAACGCTACACAACCTCTTTAGCTAAACAATGTTATAATATAGTTAAATCAAATTTTAACATTTTATTTATGTCACCCGGCTGGCAACAACAGTGGGCTTGAATAACAAAAAGAACGCAACATAATGCTTTAGACAAATATCTAACAAATAGCCTTCCATCCAACATGTGGCGCTGCTTGCGATTTTTGTTCCCAGTACCAAAGTAACATTCGTCAATATAAGACAGCCGGTCTAAACACAATGATGCAAAGGACCACAAAAGAAAATGCTGCCGGTTAACGTAGGATCTGTTAAAGATCTGATCAGCCAAAGCAACTATGATAGAAGACGCCGTCATATCTGTAGGCCTATAACCCTCCATCGCTCTCATAATCACCTTGTGATTTGCACATTCTGGACGAAATTCTTCTATAATTTATCTTTGGCTGTATTTTTGCTTTATTTCCTCGGCTGAGAAAAATCATAACTATAAAAAATAAAACGTTAACACTGTATTTTCCGTTTAAAGTGGTATATTTTAGGGGTTGAAAATAAAACTCAAGCCACACCCAGTTTGGTCCCCATTTGGGTATTAATTCAAATTTTCCGACTAGCATACCTGACCGTTTTATAAGCTACTCCCCTAACCACCGGGGCTCGCTAACTGTTAGTGCCTCATGGTTATATACATGTGAAGTGTAATTATTCTATTGGTGGAATAAAAAGTGTTTGTTGGTCTCACAAAGATGTTGTGTATATGTGTAACGCCGGGTCAACTGAACAACAGCGTTAGCTCAAGTTTGTTATTTACGTACAGCGGAATAACTCATAAGTGTAGTGAAAAGGTAGCCATTTTGGTGATCAAGCTTTTATATATGAGTGTGCAGTTTTGCTCTAGTGTTTCCAGTTGGGAATTGTCAAGCGTGTTGCGTAAATGCTTCTCTAGCTCGTCGATTAACGGATAATACATCTCGTATTTTTCCTTTTGTATTTATTTCAGAAACCTTGCTCAGTCGAACTTAATTTTTTTTTACTTTTTTTTAGTTGAATCGTGCTCGATGTGACTAGCGTGTACCCCAATTGCGAGCTTGTGCCGACTGAGGGAGCCATGTGAAAAGTGTGAAATAAAGTTTTCGACAAGTAGCACGAGTTTGGACTTGAATTATTCTCATTTTGTGGCCGGCAACAGA
>JAHPZR010035761.1:12500-14290 GCA_019787425.1 Platygyra sinensis
ATCCATCTGTAAGGGACGCAATTTTGATTTCATCACCAACCCACCCGTCACCCCTACCCCCAAAACAATTATTGAACAGTTCAACCGATACAGAACCTGGCACCAGCAATTACGTGAATACTGCATCTCTAACGTTTTATCCAGAAAAGAATTCAACAAATTAAACAAACTGAAAATTCAGTTTGAATCCCTTTATAAAAGGGATATGCTGCTCATTTTTAACTAGCCTTTTCCAGGCGTGCAGTTAGTCACGGCACAGCGCAGAAAACAGCGCGCAAAAAAAATAAAAAAAGCGCGGCGCTTATTTTAGTTTTTCGCGCGCTGTTTTCTGCGCTGTGCCGTGACTAACTGAACGCCTGGAAGAGGCTAATTTTTAACATGGTTTGGCCATGATTTTCCTGCGGGACAGTTTGTGTCTGTCCGCAGTTACCTTATGCGGCAGCGACATGATATTCTGGATTTTTCCAATTGTCCCTTGTCACGCGTTTTGCATGTGACATTGGCCAATTGGCAAGGATTTGGATTTGAGTTTCATCTGAGGTCATCACCATCTTAGTGAGTATATGGATGTCAGTCGACCAGCTGATACTTCATAGCTTGCTACACCGTGCTGATGAGACCCAACAAGGTCGAAACAGCTGTCCACGGTTGCAATTGTTGGCTTTCAGTTTGGACTCTATCATGTCGTTGCCCCGTTAAGCTTTTCACGTAGTATCAGCCTTGCATCATTGTTTGTTCCTTTATAAAACAATCCAATAATTACAGGGTTTTTTGTTTGTAAAGAACAATGTTCACTTCAGCATCTGGATACGATGGTTACCTTCGTCAGACACAACAATTCGACCATTACTGAGAACTGCTACAGAAACAGGGGAATCAAATTCTCCTAAATTACTGCCCTTTGTTCCAAACTTGCCAACAAACTTTCCATTAAGTTAAAATACTAGTATTCTATCACTACCCAAACTCCCCGTCCCCTCCACGCCGCTTTCCAAAGTTGTACTGAAAGTTTCCATCACAGTTGAAAACCGTTATGCAATGTTCTCCGTTCTCTGAGACTATGAGATATCTATCACACTGAACACAGTGGATAGGAGAAGTAAAAGAACCCTGCTCACCTATCTTCATTACATCCATCAGGAGAAAAGATCTTAATCAGTTTGTTACCTGCATCAGCAACATTGATATTATTGACTTCGAAAAACACTTGCTTTTGAATTTAGAGTTCTGTGATTTGTAACAACTGATCTCATCAGTGAAGTGGGAATATAGAACATATCTGTTTAATTGGGTTTTTTTTTTGTTATTTAAATGTATAATAAGTCATACTAAATTAAGGACTTCTTATTTTACCAACCAATAATTATCTGGTTAGCACACAAATAACAATAAGTGATGTCACTTATATCATTGCTATTGTGTCCAGGTTATCAATAACGTGGCTCGGGCCAAACTGAACAACACTGTCGGACCTTATCCTGACTTCCGCACTATAAAGCATAGAGTGTTACCACTCCCCCCGGATGAGGAGCCAGTCCAAATCAAGTTACTCCACCCATCTCCAACATTTTCCCAAGTTGTCCTTACAGTTTAAGGGCATTCATTTTTATATATTGACCAAATCAGTGCGCGCGCTCTGCTTGGTCAATCAGCTATAGTTTATTGTGGCAGCAAACTCATGGAAAAATCGTGGGTCTTCTGCATTATTAAGAATTCGTAAATCACGAGCCGCAGGCAAGCTGGTTGACCTTACAGTTTACGGGTGGTATTCATTTATGCTCCAGTGTAAC
>JAHPZR010035762.1:0-5000 GCA_019787425.1 Platygyra sinensis
ATTAACATAACGCAAGTAAAACATAACACGAAATAAGCGTTTCTTGTTGCCTGAGTATTTATTTCACCTTCTACTAAGCGCGCGTGTCTATAGAAAGATAAAGCGGGAGGAGAATATTCCACTCCACTAAACACACCTTTTATTAACCGTGTAGCGAAGCACTCATTCAACAAGTAAGCTTCTTATTCTAAAACGCTATCAGTGATATTTTAGCGCACGCCTGTCTTTGGGATTAAAAAACGCGCCAGGAAAATATTCCACCATTCTACAAACACGTGGCGTCTTAAGTTGTTGTAAAACTCCTCCAACCTTAGTTAAAGCCAGTGTCGGGAAAAGTCACGACCGATGTGAGATTAATGAAATACAAGAATGGACAACATACTGTCATGGTTCGTTCTCAAAGCGTTCGTTCTATGCAGAATAAAATGAGTATCGAAAGCATACTTTGGACAAGTATTTCCCAGCCTGCGTCGAAGACGCAACCTATCGCGGGTTACTCATTTATCGTACCGTACTCAAAGGGTGATATTCAGTTGGCTTGTATCAAGGGACTCAAGAATCGAACATTCGAAGCATACATCGGTATCGCACCGGCATCGCGGAGGTCACGGGTTCGAATCCCGTTGAAGCCCTGATTTTTTTCAGGCTTCTTCTTTCCAATTGCTTAAATTGGAAAATTTACTGCGATGATCACTCTTCACTTTCATCTATAACCGCAGTACAGATATGAATTAGTTCATATATACTTCACATCACTTCACTGCACGGGAAGATATGAACTCAATAAATTGACCTCGCTCCCAATATGTGGCTTCATAGCTCAGTTGGTAGAGCATCGCAACGGTGTCGCGGAGGTCACGGGTTCGAATCCCGTTGAAGCCCCGATTTTTTTTCAGGGGCTAGATTCTAGAATACCCCGCCACTAAAATCTAGAATTTAAAATCCTGCTCCCGCAGTCCCGCAGTCCTCTTACTGATTTGCATACGTTGTTCGCCAGAACCCGCCACTAAAATCTAGAGCTTAAAAACCTGCTCCCGCGCTCCCGCAGTCCCGCAGTCATCTTATTTACTTACGGTTTTCGCCAGACTGTTGAAGTGTTACTCCCGCGCTGCCGCAGTCGTCAAATTTGAGTAAAGTTTTCAGCGATTTCTTAGTAAAGCGTTACTCGCAAAAAAGTCACTCCGGGTAATCACTTTCATTTTTATTCTAAACCAGAACTACTAAAGTTACGGTGTATTTAGTATTTATAGTTGCGCGGAACATATGATAGTAGTTCCATTTTTAACTAATATCTTGGGTAGAAACTAACTTTCACTAAGGGTTATCTTGACCTATCATATATAAACTAATAGACTAGGTCAAAACAACTATGCAACATCGGTTATCAATACCTTTTGTTTGGGTTGACATTTTCACCTTATTAGATCGGTTAAAACAACTATTGTGAATGGTTACGACTATTTGTATTAGTTGTTTCAACTAGTCAATTTTTACAGTGTAAAAGGTACGTTGTGTACCGCGTAATCACTGCGCACCGCGCATAGCATCGCCAGTACCTATAATTGCAAGTCTATTCCGAAACCACAACAAAAGAAATGAACCTAACTTGAACTATACATTATACAATTTTTTCGAACTCTTAAGAAGATTTCAAATAATTCGCCTTCCCTGTTCTTATATCTTGACATGAATTCAGCTAAGTAAGAAGAGAAGTCATGATTCAGTCTTACGCCGAATGGTGGTAGTTTCACCTTTGCTTGTCAAATCTATTCCGAAACCACAACAAAACGAACGAACCTTACAGTACTTAAACTAGTTTCACCTTTGCTTGTCTCCAGTGACCTTCAATTTTATTCGTATTGTCTCCCTCTTCATTTACAAATTCTTGCGAGTGGTTCACTGTTCTGTGTGAATAGCCATGCTTCTCAAGATTACAGTAGGCTTTCCAGCAGTCGGATATTATGACTGTTCCTAGCTCAATCCACCTTTCAATCAGCGGCAACAAAGTTGCTTCGTCTCTTTTGTCCACTGCCACCATAAAACATTTCTTTCTCTCCTGCTCGATTCCACCAAACACCCATTGTCCTTCGACGTGATGCCCTCGATGATATTTTCGCTTTCCAAATTTGCTTTCATCAATTTGGACAATCTTTCCTTCGCCGCCTATTTTTTGACTGTTATCGAACATGGTTATTTCACACACTTCTCGACAAAAGCTGTCCCAGTCTACGCCTGCACCACGTGCTATTCGTAATTCACGGGTTATCTGACTCTGCTCCAGATCCTGACACCACCAGTGCGTGAACTTGAGTATTTCCTGCAAAGTCATGTTGCTCTGCGCAAACCAACTTCCCCTTCTTATTGATGTCTCCGTTCTGTGTCGTTTCCCGCTTGTTTGTATTCTGCACTCCCATTTAAAGCTATCTGATCGGTCCTTGCATGTCACTAGTTTCATTTCTTTGTTGCAGTGAGGACACAGTTGTGACTTTCCCAGCAAGCCTTCCGCCATCAGCCACTCAATTAGAACTTCTTTGTCGGTCATTACGTGTATTAAATCATCGTATGTCCACTCACTGCTGTCCTTCTTGGGCGCATAACTGCCTCCTCCATATTCACATTGAGTCCCGCTTTCTTTTGTTTCAGTTGAGGGCGTTTGTGTTGCCTGACTACATATATGAGGGTCCCCAATAGGTTTGGTGGGATACGGGATTTGGCACTTTTTTGCCGTGATATTCGGGATTTAGGTTGAAAGCAGGGGCGGAAAGCGGTAATTGCAATTACGAGCGGGAGCGGGATTTCGTGTTATTATGGGGTTGGGATATGGGAAACGTAATTGGAACAGAGCGGGATACGGGATTTCAATTGTTTGGTGATAAATTAATTGACCAGAGCAAAAACCGCAAGCTGGCAGAAGCGAACCTATATTCAAGTTTCAAGTAATGAATGATAATGGTTCTGTATCCTGTCAGGTTCTGTGAAACGTATTCATCATCGCTAGACTACGAAAGTATCACGAGATTGTACGCGGTCAAGAGCCATTACCCGGAGCCTTCATCTTTCATACTGGCCCTCTGAGTAAACCATGTCCCGTGTCTTTTTGTTTATAGAATCACCTCCCACGGGGTTTTTCGCGGGTGTTTTTATAATAACCAATCACAAGAGAGCTGTGATCCTCTATTGTTATACTTTACAAGCAGGCCACACGAAAGTAATTCAATTATTATAATGGCAGAAAGCGAGGAAACTATATTATTTGTTTAGGATATTATGCGGACGCCAGAGTGTTTTCGCGGGAAATAAAAGATCTCATCATACCCTCCTACGCAGACATTCTTTGGGCTAGTCAAGCAATCAAAGATTGCGAGAAGAGCCCAAACAAGCAATCAAAGATTGCAAGATGAGCCTGAAGAATGTCTGCGTAGGAGGCTACTGACATCAATGACATCTTTCCATTTTCGACTTGCATCCGTAATTCCCACCCCGATCCTTTCTAGTTTTTCTAATCTTTCAACCTTTTCCAAAGCGCTTCGCTTGTTTTGGCCAGGATGGCCACATCGAATGGCAGCGATAGTGATTTACCGAACGAAGTGTGCGACATTACAAACTGCGTCACCATATATTACGAAAAAGATGTACGAGCGGGAATGCCTTCTTTCGGAAAAAAAGTTCCGAGCTCAGATGTCAAGGAAAGTGAACACACTCAAAGCTTTGAAAGAAACTGTGCGGTGTGTTTTACGGGCCATCTCTTGAATATGGGAATGAAAAATCTTTTTCTTTTTCTGATACGTTAACAAAAGAAAGGAACGCAGTAAATTGACTTTTTACAGAAAGAAAAGTTAAACTTTTATGTGCTACCCATTGAATCCCTGATCTTTTATGCGATATCTATTTTTTAAAGTTTCTCGTTAATTATTAAATTAATGATTAATCTAACAAACTAATAATTAACGGAGAAGCGTCTTTGAAAAGTGGGCGGGATCGGGATTTGCAGGCAAAAAAGCGCGGGATGGCGGGATTGACAGGAAAAAATGAGCGGGAAAGCGGGATCTGAGAACCCTATTGTGGACCCTCATATATAACCGTGGTCTTTTAAGACCTACGGCAACTTGAGTTCCCTTATCACACATGCTTGCCCTTATGATTATAAGAGTAAATTCAGTGGGGATGCCTCAACTCTATCGGTTTACACAGTGTAGTGCTGGTCACTCAATAAGCATCCCGCTCCCGCTGTCCCACAGTCAACGGGAAAAAATTTCAATTAACGTCTCCTTCTAATACCGTGATAACCGATGTAAAACGTCAATGAACTTGGAGGAAAACTTAATATTTCCGAACTTGAGTCAGGGATTCTAAACGATTAACAGCCTTTATCATTGCTCTCATTATCATTGTATTGTAGAATCGCTCCTTTTCAGGCTTCTTATTTCCAATTGCTTAAATTGGAAAATTTACTGCGATAATCACTCTTCACTTTCATCTCTAACCGCAGTACAAATATGAACTAGTTCATATATACTTCACAGTATAAAGCGTCTTATTCGAAAGTGCTTTCAGTGATGTTTAATTTTAGCGTACGCCAATTTTTGGCGGAAGAAAAATATTCCACCATTCTACAAACTCGTCGCAACGTATAAAAATTGTCCTAAAATTACTCTAATCTAATCTTACAGCGAGCTTCGGGAAAGGTCACAAAAGAGTAGTTCATTATATAACATTAAAGTGGTACTGCGACCAAAAAACAATTCTTTTTTTTTTTTTGGATTTCAAAACTATGTTAACTAAACACTAACTGACCCAAGTTTTAAGTTTTGATTTTAAAAAGGCACCTGTTAATTTTAACTGGAATTTTCTTATTTATTGGTCCGCCATTACTAACTTTAAAATCTTAAGAGAGCTGGGTCGAGGAGAAAATGACGTCAAAGACTCACTGGTTTAAGAATGCAATGCGTGTGTACGCGGCTGAATTAACATGCAGCACGGGAGTTTCGAGCTTTCAGACT
>JAHPZR010035765.1:0-18098 GCA_019787425.1 Platygyra sinensis
AGAACTCCCTCTTCATTTGTTTGTGCGAACTTAGCGCTTTCTATTTGAAGACGGCGGCAGAAATGACTGGGCTAATATATAATTATTTCTGGCTTCTGTGTGGTCCTTTCTTTTCAGCTCAGCTTGAATAAAATCTAAACGCTTTTTTTTCGCGTCATTTGGATTGTATCTGTTTTGTTTATGGCGCGTCTTTGAGTTAACGATTGAATGTTATCGCCATTGATCATGTTCTAGATATAGGGATAATCCGTTTTGAATTTTGGCGCGATACTTTGACACGTAACACTTAGAGCACCTGGTGCGAAATATGCGTTGTTGGGTATTTTTTGAAAACAGCTTTTTCTAAAGTACTTACGCTTTTGGCGGACATACTCATCCCACTATCAGCGCAAGAAAGAGCAAGCTTACTTCGTAACAGTGTAGCCGAATACATTCTCCGCCATTGGCTGACAGGCAAAGCTTTTGGGGACACTGACATTTGTCTTTCCTGCCAATGCTGCGTTTAATTGGAAATAGGGCGTGGATATGAGGAGTATGTGGCTGAGAACCACGTCTCTCGAAAGCCCACGCTCCGTTGATGTGCTGACTACGCTAATGTGCCAAATTTTTGGGGGGGGGTATCGTCATTTAGTTTTTTTTTTCTCTTTTAGTTCCCATTCATCCATGAAATATTCCTACGTGTGTTAGTGTTCACTTGAGTTCGCATGTTCAAAATAGACCTCACTTAAAATGCAGGAGACAATTGTAATTGGGGAGGGGGGGATACTGTCCCAGGAGTATATTACAATTCCTGTGGGTATGTTGGTGAACGTCATAATTGTGGGAGGTTAAGAGGATTAGTGAATGGAACACTGAAGGAATTTCTGAACCCTGCTTTTGCTGACTACCTGTACGGTGTGACATTGCTATTTATTCCTCGCCTTAACCTTCGAGGCAGACCCAAAATTATTAGATGCCGAAAAATCATGCACATGGTCTCATGGGTATGAAGCGGGAGTCTGGCCCAAGACATAATTTCAAGATGTTCTCTACTACAGTGTCCAGTTACACGGCCGCCCTTGTGGTTCATGAGATGTGGTGAGTAAGGGAAAGACCCCAGGCCGTGGAGATTATTAACGCGTCAGATCGTAAGTGAGGTTAAAGGTTTCCGTTTAATTTGGGTGCTCGGCCCTTCGATTTCAGCCGTCTTCGCCTGCTGAATGATCCTTGGCTTTGGGAGGAGTGGCCTTTTTTTCACGAGGCCTTTACAGTGTTTGCTCGGGTAATCCAATATCAAGTTTATTTCTGCAAGGATGAAATTTAGCTCGATTATCGAGGATAGTGTTTGAATCTGACGTGGTTTATACGACTTTGATTTGTTTGCTCCAAAGAGGAGATAAAGTTTTCATAACTGTTACTTTGTCTTTTTTGGGGCGAACCATTGCCGACCATGTCCCGGACTTTGGAAGAGGTTGAAGCTATAATAGCTTATCGTCATTATTTAGCCCTAAACACAACATTGCTCTCTAGTCATAGTTTTGATCACGCTGCGTGCCAGCTGATAGGCCTTATATCGCGCCGCGGCCTGGCATTCCCTTTTTTTATCTTGCTTCAGTTTGTCTTGGCTATTCCTCCAGTGAGGTTGGCGCATTCGAGTTTTTGCTCAATAACAAAGGCATAGTATCTCGCCGACTGAGTACATGATACGGTATTTGTTGAGACAATTTTTTTTCTAGTTTTCTTCTTCATCGTACGCTGGTTCCAGCGAGAGAGTGGTTGTGGTGAAAACACAGCCAATGTTTTTATTTACTGAATAAAACAAGGTTCATTGCACGTCATTTGTTGACTTTTATTACTGGACAGACAAATTTTAGACATCACGTCAGAACTGAAACGGAGCGGAACGCTTTCACGTATTTATTTAACACTAAATATATACTAGTTAACAACTATTATTATACATCAGACCCACTATGAAAAATCTGATTTGTCGAGAGCATTCAATCAATTCACAATAGCTTGTGAACTTGACATGATAAATGCAATATCTGCTGCAGATATTGCATTTATCATGTCAAGTTCAACGTCTGCCTGGTTACTAAGCCCCTTGGAGTGTTTCTCCCTCAGAAACAAATGGTTGAACGCTTCGCTTCTGTTTCTGAGGATGAATTATGTGAAAAATGTATAATAAAACAATTATTGAATTCGGTTTTCGAATGATATCATGAATTATCAAAACCTCGTATCTGTGTTATCTGCCGAAGCCTTCGGCTTCGGCAGATAACATAGACCTCGGTTTTGATAATTCATGATATGCTCAGCCTCATCCAATAATTCTATTTAACAATTATCCTGCGAGATCGCGCGGAATATCGTCTGATACTTAGCCGAAGAGGCCGTAGGCCGAGTCGGCTAAAATCAGACGATATTCCGCGAGATTGAGCAGGATAATTGTTTTATTATTCAACAAATTGATAACAAAATTGATTTCCAAGCTCGTAACATTTTTAAACCTTTCTGTCGACATTTTTTCACTTCACTTTTTCTTCCCACGTACGAAGCTACGTATCTCGCCGGATATCTGTTACCTACGGATGACAGATATCGAGAGCATCATGACCATATTTGGATAGTGTTACAATTTGTTGAATAATAACACATGATATTCTTTAAGACTCTCACTAGGTGCATTCTGGAAAAATATTGAACCACTTTGTTGTTCTAGTTTAATGCTGAAACAAACCATTTGTCTTGATACAAATGGGGGAACAGAGAATTAACTCTGAAGTGTAAATTAAAGTGCTATGTGAAACCCATGAAAGACCCACTCGGCGTTAGCCCTAGTAAAGGGAATCAGGGAACCACACGAGGTAAAAAAAATTATTTTGACCTCGGTGGGAATCGAACCCACGACCGGATTAGACTTATTGTTATTCTACCGACTGAGCTGTGAGGTTGGACATAGCACCTAATTTTACACTTAGGAGTTAATTCTCTGTTCCACCATTTGTGTCCTTAGTGCTACGCGGCACAACATTCATATGCACCCTTAATTTCTCTTCGCCGCGATTCGCCACCTTAATCGTCCCCGACTTTCTCTGTCCGACCTCGTAGCTAAGTCGGAGAGTAACGGTAGATCCAGTTTTAGTTTTTATAGTAATTTTTCTTGGACAATTCTGTCCAAGGGGGAAAGGTGCAATGAGGTTATCCCTATGTGAAGCACCAACCCGTGAGACAAAGCCAGACCACAACACCGGGAACTACGTGCCCTGCTCTTTTCGATAAGTGTGTGGGTTCTTTAACTTCCCCTGCTGACTATGTAACACTAAAGATGCAGGAGACGGGGCCTACGGTTTGCAGTCCCCTATCCAAGAAGACTTGAACGTCTAACCATTTGCAGTTATAATTACAAAGGCAGCACATTCTCCTCAGTTATTATAAGACTCTGAGTGTTAGTCCGGTCTGGGGCTCGAACCCTCGACCTCCCCAACAAATCAACTGCACGCCATATCCGAAAGGAAGCCTGTACTCTAATATTAAAAAAAGGCCTTGTTTCCCTCAGAGTGAAAAGGACATGATGATGATGATTGTATTGACCATTGTGCATACATGAACACTAGCCTCCATTTGACGCCGAAATATGCTCGCATATTTGCTCACGGACATTATCTGTTCCAAGAAGTGAACAGATAATGATAAGACTGTGAGTTTTGAGGAACAGGTAATGTCCCAGGACAAATATCCCAGCATATTTTCGCGACAAATGGAGGCTATTGTGTTAATTCTCCTTCAAATATTTTTCGCAGCGCGTGTAGTTTTGAAAATTGGGGAACATCACTCGGATGTTCAGTAGCTTTAGCTGGGGGAATATTCGGTCACTTGACGCGGTTAAACCAATCGCGCGCTAGCGAAGATATGTGATGGATTATAAATAAAATTACACAACTTAACGGGAATCTGAGTTTGCCTGATTATCCCCAGGTGGGGCCCAAGAACTTACCAGATACGAATTCTGTTGACAAGCTGTACGTTTATCTTGTAGCCAAGTCAGATGATGCCCATTTCCAGTTTAACGAAGAAGCGAAGATTCTATTGAGCTGCAGAGACAGAATAGTCTTCATACAGACAGACCAACCAATCTACACTACAAGACAAAGAATTCTGTCACCAAACTAAATATGGGGTCTGTTGTAAATGTGCTGAATCTGTTTGATTCTCCGGGGGGGACACTGCCTTAAAAATGCGCGCACCGGCACTTTTGGACTTGGGGTCGACGGTGATCTTCTGGGCCGAAAAAAATACACAATTCCCGTATCAAAGAAAAAATAAGGGCATCGTGTAATATGAATGTTTTAACTACTTTTGTTATTATTATTTCAGTATTAATCAGAATGAGAAATCCTTCAAATTGGAGTAAAAGAAAACTCTTCACAAATCTCAAGTCTAATAAAACTGCTATAATTTCAAAACTAATTCTTTTAAAACCTCGCATACTCTATACATCCAAATACATGTACTTGATCGACAGCTGCCTACTCGATCTTGTAAAGTGTAAAACTTAAAATCGGAAAAAGTCATTTCTTCCTCGTACGGAAACGGTTCCTTTAAGAGCCACCACAAAAATAAAACTATTGATCTTAGCTCGTTTTGATGCTTTTTTTATTATTTTGTTCAATGAAAACTGAGAATGGTAGTGATATCCTTACCGTGGATTTGCACATTTAATCTTAGGCCCCGTTTACACGGGTCCGGACAAACTTAAGCTTTTACACGGACGAATTTTGTTCCTGGACCGCCTGTTTTACATGGATCCGTGCAAATTCTGTTGCAGTGGTGTTTACACGGATCCGTGCAAAGTTTAGACCGGTCTCGGTATTTGATTGCAGGCCATAACCGCGCAATCTGAGCAAAAAGTTGCACGGTTCGGGTGTTTACATGAGTCCGTACAAATATGGAACCGTGCCGGTCAAAAATTCGACCTGCTTTTTTCAGGTCCCAAACTTGCACAATAAGGCCCCGTTTACACGGGGCCGGACAAATCTTTGCAAGGACAAAAACTTGCACGGTTTCCACCTTGCGTTTACACGGGACCGGCGGAACTGGACTAATTTTTGAACGGCTAATCTGCAAGTTTGGACCTGAAAATGCAGGTCGACTTTTAGACCGGCACGGTTCCATATTTGTACGGACTCGTGTAAACACCCGAACCGTGCAACTTTTTGCTCAGATAGCGCGGTTATGGCCTGGAATCAAATACAACGACTGGTCTAAACTTTGCACGGATCCCTGCAAACACCACTGCAACAGAATTTGCACGGATCCATGTAAACAGGCGGTCCAGGAAAAAAATTTGTCCGGACCCGTGTAAACGGGGCCTTAGACTACATGGAGCTTATCCAAAACTTCCTTTATATCATTTGACTTAAGTTTGTTTTAGGAAGGTAAACGCCTTGGAGAAAGTAGAATACAAGCCTTAAAACATATTAGAGTGTTTTTCCAAGATGCTTTCGTCCAGTTCATGGCCGTTTTTCCCGAAAAGTTTCAAACTTACCAAAGCTGGAGGGGTTGGGGGGGGGGGGGGGAGCCTTTGCCTTTGGAAAAGAAATTATAAACTTTGGATTCAATACGATGGACCTGCAGGTCGACATGAGAACCCAGCTATTTATGTTATGATATCATGATCAGGATAACTTGTTTAAAGTAATATATGCATTACTTGGCTTTGTGTTTTATTTTTAAATAAATAAATAAAATAAATAATAGACTGGTTTATCATTGAATCACATCGCAGTAAAATACTGAATTGCGTAATTATTTACAAACTACACATATACAAATATAAATATATTGACTTCAGCGATATTTGTCTTAAACAGGGTCAGGGTATGAGGGGCCGGGCCGCACCTCCCCACCCAGGGATATATCAAGTACCCCCCCCCCCCCCCCCGGGTGTAAAATCACTTGAGACACTTGCAACGAACCTTCTTCCGATCTTTAGGCCGAGGAAGATCTATGCAATCTTCACTGAGACTAATAATGATGACTAAACCTGAGTGTTCTTTGATAGACAGTTCTTTATTTCACAAGGTTTCATATCGAAGGCTCTTATCATGGGCAGTCATCTCACCCAAGGGAAATGGACTATAACAGCCATTTACGGTCATCAGGTATTCCAACCATTGATTGCACTTTCTGTCCTTTGGGTCATCACGAGCTTGCTTAACTTAACGTGAACAAGTCAGGCATGATTAAAGAAAATTGTTGATAGCTCAACCGAAAGTTTATCCCCTTTTTGTTGACCATGTATAATTTAAGTGCATGCGAATTGTACAAGCTTAGGCAAGGTACCTCTCATGAGCTGAATTGAATTCGAATTTCGGCCGACCCAGATTAATTTATACCGGCTGAATTGATTCAGACGCAGATCGATCTTAATTCTAGCCGAGATAAATTCAGCAGGAGATATATATATATAAAAGCGCATTTCTGTCAGCCCTCATACGTTCCGAACTCTAGTGATCATGGTAGAGGAGGGTAAACAACAACCAGGGTGATCCATAGCCGTCCTGTGAGGAGTCGGTAAAAAGGATCAGAATGAGGTAAACTGCATTAAACTATTTACATGTAAGCTTTATTGCAAGAACACTAACTCACTCACTTATCCTCTAGGCCTGTACGTCAGACAGCCTTATTGCAGGAAACCTGTAAGACATGTGATAAGAAACCAACCTTCAATGGCTCTTATTAAAAGCTACAGGGCTACCCGACATTCCACCCGACACAAGAAAACAGCGCGGAGCTTTCCCGCCAAACTTCGTTCATTCCCTGGACTCCACGCACATGATGCTGACCGCGCTGTATTGTCAGCGGTCTGGGTCGACGTTTGCATCAGTCCACGATAGCTTCTGGACGCATGCGGCTAATGTGGGTGTGATGAATCGAGTAAGTTCAACGGGCTTTAAAGTTAACTGGGGACATGACAAAATCAAATTTTAACTGGAGGAACACATAGGCGTGTATTTGTGTTGTGTTTTTTGGCAAGAAATCCTTCATGCTGACGTTGCTTTTTCAACCACTATACGGTAGAGGGAGATACTCTGCAAGGTTTTAATCTGCAAGAAATGACCAATTTTGTACTGTATTTCTGTCGACAAGGGTTGTCTTGAGGCTTTTCATCTTATTTCTTTTAGCCATAGCAAACAGGCTCTGCTGTTTTTGTTACTTGTCTCCCACACAGATTTGCCGGGAGCAGTTTGTCGCGCTCCACAGCGAACCAATACTGGAAGAGCTGCAGAAGCATTTCCATGAGAATTATTCAGGGCTAAAGTAAGTTATCTTTTAATGCCAAATCAAAAAATGCTTGTTTAGTCTGATCAACTACATGTAGCACTATGAGTAAATTAAGCTGCAATTTAGGGTGCTAAGAAACCTCATAAGATCTTCTTACACCATGCTGGCTCATGGAGACACCTCATGAATGGGCTTGCTTTTGTGTCAGATGAAAACCATAAACACTGCTGGCGTCCCTGACTGTACGCATGTGTAGCACAAACACTCAGTTAAGACTCCCTCCACATGTAGGCGTTTTCGTTTCTTTTAAAATTATGGAAATTTTTATCGCGTTTTGTCCCTCTACCCGCGTGTCTACGATTGGAAGTGTAACGTTTTCAACGAAGAAACCAAGTCTCCGAATATAGACCTAGCACGCGGGCTCGACAGGGCTGTTGGTAGGTGACATGAATGCCATGGCAGCATCTGGTTGAACAACTTTCAAATTGCTTGTGCTCTATATTGATTGGACAATAACAATCAGAATATTTTTTCTACTCCCTTTCTCTACTTGAAGTATCAGTGTTTAGTTCTTATCCCCTTTATATCATACATACATACATACATACTTTATTTAAGGTATCATCATATATCATTTCTGTCATGACAGGCTTAATCGTCCTTTGAAATCCAAAGAGACTGGGGAGGAAAGAACTTGTGTCTCATTTGAAGGAAGACCAGAACACGGTAATGGTTTCTTGAAATCAGTGTGCAGCTTAATTCGGGCGGAATGAAAAATCCTCTCTGTGCTAATCATAGGAGGCGCGGTACCTAATGGTTAGTGGGCTGGACTCTAGATCGAGCAGTCTGGGTTCGAGCCCCGACCAAAGGCTCTCACAGTACCTCTCTCTACTCATGTGTTAAAAAGGTATTGTCTGAGTTATACTGGGTGGTTACCCTACAATGGACCAGGTGTGTAAAGGCAAACACGATTTGTTTTATATGGCTTTTTGCCGAGCTTGTCACGAATTACTTGTTTACTGTTGTAGCAATACGACATTTTAGAGTTCTAGGATCAGAAAGAGAAGTTTTCTCTGTGCACTGAAAAAAAAACTGTAGCTGTTTAGCGTGCAAGAAGTACCTCTCCAGACGAAGACGTAATCATGAATTGTACGCAATTTTCGTTTCCTTTCAGGTGATTTTGACATCAAAGAAGTTCTGAACTCCACCTATTTTTTCTGTTGATCACCGAGGGACAAAGAAAAATAACGGTCTTGATCAGGTTGTCATTGTAGTTAGCTCATGTCACGTAATGTGGCCATCTCGATTGAACCTACGCAAGTAATTTGGAAAAGAGCTACGTTACAAGATGATCTAATCTGTCAGTACCAAACGGAACGAATCAAAGTTAAATTATTCTGATGGTAAGAATCCCTTGAAGATGCTGGTCCTTGTTAGAATTGTCCATTGTGTCCAAGTTCCTTACCAAAACAACGCTACTTTTGATGTGAAAGTAACAAGAAACTACTTCAGCTACGCTATTGCAATGGTCGTGAAAAATTTACCATCGCGAACTGAATAATGGGGCTGACTTTTCTTAAAAAAACAACGTTGCATCTCTGGAACCGTTCTTTTGCTTTGTCACATAATGCTGCGTGTCTCGTGAAAAATTCCGTGAATTTTTACGTGATGAAACCATGAAAGAACTGAACTCTCAATGAGACTACAATAATTTGCCTGTCTTTCTTGGGTAATCTGAAACAGTTCACTGTTTGATAAGTGAGTGGAAGCTCGTCCATCCCTAGAAGTATTCAACTCGGATCAGTCAAATAAAGTGAACCACGTGAAATAAAAGGAAGAATTTATTACTTTTCCAGTGTTAGTTTCAATTGTTACATGCTCAGTCTTCATAAATTTATTATTAACCCATACCTTCTTAATTGCATTAACTCAGTGCAGCCAATGGTGCTATTAGAAATACCCTTATTTTCTACCTGGCATTACGCGCTAAACAATCCTCGCCATACTGGCGAGGATTGTTTAGCGCGTAATGCCAGGTAGAAAATAAGGGTATTTCTAATAGCACCATTGGCTGCACTGAGTTAATGCAATTAAGAAGGTATGGGTTAATAATAAATTTATGAAGACTGAGCATGTAACAATTGAAACTAACACTGGAAAAGTAATAAATTCTTCCTTTTATTTCACGTGGTTCACTTTATTTGACTGATCCGAGTTGAATACTTCTAGGGATGGACGAGCTTCCACTCACTTATCAAACAGTGAACTGTTTCAGATTACCCAAGAAAGACAGGCAAATTATTGTAGTCTCATTGAGAGTTCAGTTCTTTCATGGTTTCATCACGTAAAAATTCACGGAATTTTTCACGAGACACGCAGCATTATGTGACAAAGCAAAAGAACGGTTCCAGAGATGCAACGTTGTTTTTTTAAGAAAAGTCAGCCCCATTATTCAGTTCGCGATGGTAAATTTTTCACGACCATTGCAATAGCGTAGCTGAAGTAGTTTCTTGTTACTTTCACATCAAAAGTAGCGTTGTTTTGGTAAGGAACTTGGACACAATGGACAATTCTAACAAGGACCAGCATCTTCAAGGGATTCTTACCATCAGAATAATTTAACTTTGATTCGTTCCGTTTGGTACTGACAGATTAGATCATCTTGTAACGTAGCTCTTTTCCAAATTACTTGCGTAGGTTCAATCGAGATGGCCACATTACGTGACATGAGCTAACTACAATGACAACCTGATCAAGACCGTTATTTTTCTTTGTCCCTCGGTGATCAACAGAAAAAATAGGTGGAGTTCAGAACTTCTTTGATGTCAAAATCACCTGAAAGGAAACGAAAATTGCGTACAATTCATGATTACGTCTTCGTCTGGAGAGGTACTTCTTGCACGCTAAACAGCTACAGTTTTTTTTTCAGTGCACAGAGAAAACTTCTCTTTCTGATCCTAGAACTCTAAAATGTCGTATTGCTACAACAGTAAACAAGTAATTCGTGACAAGCTCGGCAAAAAGCCATATAAAACAAATCGTGTTTGCCTTTACACACCTGGTCCATTGTAGGGTAACCACCCAGTATAACTCAGACAATACCTTTTTAACACATGAGTAGAGAGAGGTACTGTGAGAGCCTTTGGTCGGGGCTCGAACCCAGACTGCTCGATCTAGAGTCCAGCCCACTAACCATTAGGTACCGCGCCTCCTATGATTAGCACAGAGAGGATTTTTCATTCCGCCCGAATTAAGCTGCACACTGATTTCAAGAAACCATTACCGTGTTCTGGTCTTCCTTCAAATGAGACACAAGTTCTTTCCTCCCAGTCTCTTTGGATTTCAAAGGACGATTAAGCCTGTCATGACAGAAATGATATATGATGATACCTTAAATAAAGTATGTATGTATGTATGTATGATATAAAGGGGATAAGAACTAAACACTGATACTTCAAGTAGAGAAAGGGAGTAGAAAAAATATTCTGATTGTTATTGTCCAATCAATATAGAGCACAAGCAATTTGAAAGTTGTTCAACCAGATTGCTGCCATGGCATTCATGTCACCTACCAACAGCCCTGTCGAGCCCGCGTGCTAGGTCTATATTCGGAGACTTGGTTTCTTCGTTGAAAACGTTACACTTCCAATCGTAGACACGCGGGTAGAGGGACAAAACGCGATAAAAATTTCCATAATTTTAAAAGAAACGAAAACGCCTACATGTGGAGGGAGTCTTAACTGAGTGTTTGTGCTACACATGCGTACAGTCAGGGACGCCAGCAGTGTTTATGGTTTTCATCTGACACAAAAGCAAGCCCATTCATGAGGTGTCTCCATGAGCCAGCATGGTGTAAGAAGATCTTATGAGGTTTCTTAGCACCCTAAATTGCAGCTTAATTTACTCATAGTGCTACATGTAGTTGATCAGACTAAACAAGCATTTTTTGATTTGGCATTAAAAGATAACTTACTTTAGCCCTGAATAATTCTCATGGAAATGCTTCTGCAGCTCTTCCAGTATTGGTTCGCTGTGGAGCGCGACAAACTGCTCCCGGCAAATCTGTGTGGGAGACAAGTAACAAAAACAGCAGAGCCTGTTTGCTATGGCTAAAAGAAATAAGATGAAAAGCCTCAAGACACCCTTGTCGACAGAAATACAGTACAAAATTGGTCATTTCTTGCAGATTAAAACCTTGCAGAGTATCTCCCTCTACCGTATAGTGGTTGAAAAAAGCAACGTCAGCATGAAGGATTTCTTGCCAAAAAACACAACACAAATACACGCCTATGTGTTCCTCCAGTTAAAATTTGATTTTGTCATGTCCCCAGTTAACTTTAAAGCCCGTTGAACTTACTCGATTCATCACACCCACATTAGCCGCATGCGTCCAGAAGCTATCGTGGACTGATGCAAACGTCGACCCAGACCGCTGACAATACAGCGCGGTCAGCATCATGTGCGTGGAGTCCAGGGAATGAACGAAGTTTGGCGGGAAAGCTCCGCGCTGTTTTCTTGTGTCGGGTGGAATGTCGGGTAGCCCTGTAGCTTTTAATAAGAGCCATTGAAGGTTGGTTCTTATCACATGTCTTACAGGTTTCCTGCAATAAGGCTGTCTGACGTACAGGCCTAGAGGATAAGTGAGTGAGTTAGTGTTCTTGCAATAAAGCTTACATGTAAATAGTTTAATGCAGTTTACCTCATTCTGATCCTTTTTACCGACTCCTCACAGGACGGCTATGGATCACCCTGGTTGTTGTTTACCCTCCTCTACCATGATCACTAGAGTTCGGAACGTATGAGGGCTGACAGAAATGCGCTTTTATATATATATATCTCCTGCTGAATTTATCTCGGCTAGAATTAAGATCGATCTGCGTCTGAATCAATTCAGCCGGTATAAATTAATCTGGGTCGGCCGAAATTCGAATTCAATTCAGCTCATGAGAGGTACCTTGCCTAAGCTTGTACAATTCGCATGCACTTAAATTATACATGGTCAACAAAAAGGGGATAAACTTTCGGTTGAGCTATCAACAATTTTCTTTAATCATGCCTGACTTGTTCACGTTAAGTTAAGCAAGCTCGTGATGACCCAAAGGACAGAAAGTGCAATCAATGGTTGGAATACCTGATGACCGTAAATGGCTGTTATAGTCCATTTCCCTTGGGTGAGATGACTGCCCATGATAAGAGCCTTCGATATGAAACCTTGTGAAATAAAGAACTGTCTATCAAAGAACACTCAGTTTAGTCATCATTATTAGTCTCAGTGAAGATTGCATAGATCTTCCTCGGCCTAAAGATCGGAAGAAGGTTCGTTGCAAGTGTCTCAAGTGATTTTACACCCGGGGGGGGGGGGGGGGGTACTTGATATATCCCTGGGTGGGGAGGTGCGGCCCGGCCCCTCATACCCTGACCCTGTTTAAGACAAATATCGCTGAAGTCAATATATTTATATTTGTATATGTGTAGTTTGTAAATAATTACGCAATTCAGTATTTTACTGCGATGTGATTCAATGATAAACCAGTCTATTATTTATTTTATTTATTTATTTAAAAATAAAACACAAAGCCAAGTAATGCATATATTACTTTAAACAAGTTATCCTGATCATGATATCATAACATAAATAGCTGGGTTCTCATGTCGACCTGCAGGTCCATCGTATTGAATCCAAAGTTTATAATTTCTTTTCCAAAGGCAAAGGCTCCCCCCCCCCCCCCCAACCCCTCCAGCTTTGGTAAGTTTGAAACTTTTCGGGAAAAACGGCCATGAACTGGACGAAAGCATCTTGGAAAAACACTCTAATATGTTTTAAGGCTTGTATTCTACTTTCTCCAAGGCGTTTACCTTCCTAAAACAAACTTAAGTCAAATGATATAAAGGAAGTTTTGGATAAGCTCCATGTAGTCTAAGGCCCCGTTTACACGGGTCCGGACAAATTTTTTTCCTGGACCGCCTGTTTACATGGATCCGTGCAAATTCTGTTGCAGTGGTGTTTGCAGGGATCCGTGCAAAGTTTAGACCAGTCGTTGTATTTGATTCCAGGCCATAACCGCGCTATCTGAGCAAAAAGTTGCACGGTTCGGGTGTTTACACGAGTCCGTACAAATATGGAACCGTGCCGGTCTAAAAGTCGACCTGCATTTTCAGGTCCAAACTTGCAGATTAGCCGTTCAAAAATTAGTCCAGTTCCGCCGGTCCCGTGTAAACGCAAGGTGGAAACCGTGCAAGTTTTTGTCCTTGCAAAGATTTGTCCGGCCCCGTGTAAACGGGGCCTTATTGTGCAAGTTTGGGACCTGAAAAAAGCAGGTCGAATTTTTGACCGGCACGGTTCCATATTTGTACGGACTCATGTAAACACCCGAACCGTGCAACTTTTTGCTCAGATTGCGCGGTTATGGCCTGCAATCAAATACCGAGACCGGTCTAAACTTTGCACGGATCCGTGTAAACACCACTGCAACAGAATTTGCACGGATCCATGTAAAACAGGCGGTCCAGGAACAAAATTCGTCCGTGTAAAAGCTTAAGTTTGTCCGGACCCGTGTAAACGGGGCCTAAGATTAAATGTGCAAATCCACGGTAAGGATATCACTACCATTCTCAGTTTTCATTGAACAAAATAATAAAAAAAGCATCAAAACGAGCTAAGATCAATAGTTTTATTTTTGTGGTGGCTCTTAAAGGAACCGTTTCCGTACGAGGAAGAAATGACTTTTTCCGATTTTAAGTTTTACACTTTACAAGATCGAGTAGGCAGCTGTCGATCAAGTACATGTATTTGGATGTATAGAGTATGCGAGGTTTTAAAAGAATTAGTTTTGAAATTATAGCAGTTTTATTAGACTTGAGATTTGTGAAGAGTTTTCTTTTACTCCAATTTGAAGGATTTCTCATTCTGATTAATACTGAAATAATAATAACAAAAGTAGTTAAAACATTCATATTACACGATGCCCTTATTTTTCTTTGATACGGGAATTGTGTATTTTTTTCGGCCCAGAAGATCACCGTCGACCCCAAGTCCAAAAGTGCCGGTGCGCGCATTTTTAAGGCAGTGTCCCCCCCGGAGAATCAAACAGATTCAGCACATTTACAACAGACCCCATATTTAGTTTGGTGACAGAATTCTTTGTCTTGTAGTGTAGATTGGTTGGTCTGTCTGTATGAAGACTATTCTGTCTCTGCAGCTCAATAGAATCTTCGCTTCTTCGTTAAACTGGAAATGGGCATCATCTGACTTGGCTACAAGATAAACGTACAGCTTGTCAACAGAATTCGTATCTGGTAAGTTCTTGGGCCCCACCTGGGGATAATCAGGCAAACTCAGATTCCCGTTAAGTTGTGTAATTTTATTTATAATCCATCACATATCTTCGCTAGCGCGCGATTGGTTTAACCGCGTCAAGTGACCGAATATTCCCCCAGCTAAAGCTACTGAACATCCGAGTGATGTTCCCCAATTTTCAAAACTACACGCGCTGCGAAAAATATTTGAAGGAGAATTAACACAATAGCCTCCATTTGTCGCGAAAATATGCTGGGATATTTGTCCTGGGACATTACCTGTTCCTCAAAACTCACAGTCTTATCATTATCTGTTCACTTCTTGGAACAGATAATGTCCGTGAGCAAATATGCGAGCATATTTCGGCGTCAAATGGAGGCTAGTGTTCATGTATGCACAATGGTCAATACAATCATCATCATCATGTCCTTTTCACTCTGAGGGAAACAAGGCCTTTTTTTAATATTAGAGTACAGGCTTCCTTTCGGATATGGCGTGCAGTTGATTTGTTGGGGAGGTCGAGGGTTCGAGCCCCAGACCGGACTAACACTCAGAGTCTTATAATAACTGAGGAGAATGTGCTGCCTTTGTAATTATAACTGCAAATGGTTAGACGTTCAAGTCTTCTTGGATAGGGGACTGCAAACCGTAGGCCCCGTCTCCTGCATCTTTAGTGTTACATAGTCAGCAGGGGAAGTTAAAGAACCCACACACTTATCGAAAAGAGCAGGGCACGTAGTTCCCGGTGTTGTGGTCTGGCTTTGTCTCACGGGTTGGTGCTTCACATAGGGATAACCTCATTGCACCTTTCCCCCTTGGACAGAATTGTCCAAGAAAAATTACTATAAAAACTAAAACTGGATCTACCGTTACTCTCCGACTTAGCTACGAGGTCGGACAGAGAAAGTCGGGGACGATTAAGGTGGCGAATCGCGGCGAAGAGAAATTAAGGGTGCATATGAATGTTGTGCCGCGTAGCACTAAGGACACAAATGGTGGAACAGAGAATTAACTCCTAAGTGTAAAATTAGGTGCTATGTCCAACCTCACAGCTCAGTCGGTAGAATAACAATAAGTCTAATCCGGTCGTGGGTTCGATTCCCACCGAGGTCAAAATAATTTTTTTTACCTCGTGTGGTTCCCTGATTCCCTTTACTAGGGCTAACGCCGAGTGGGTCTTTCATGGGTTTCACATAGCACTTTAATTTACACTTCAGAGTTAATTCTCTGTTCCCCCATTTGTATCAAGACAAATGGTTTGTTTCAGCATTAAACTAGAACAACAAAGTGGTTCAATATTTTTCCAGAATGCACCTAGTGAGAGTCTTAAAGAATATCATGTGTTATTATTCAACAAATTGTAACACTATCCAAATATGGTCATGATGCTCTCGATATCTGTCATCCGTAGGTAACAGATATCCGGCGAGATACGTAGCTTCGTACGTGGGAAGAAAAAGTGAAGTGAAAAAATGTCGACAGAAAGGTTTAAAAATGTTACGAGCTTGGAAATCAATTTTGTTATCAATTTGTTGAATAATAAAACAATTATCCTGCTCAATCTCGCGGAATATCGTCTGATTTTAGCCGACTCGGCCTACGGCCTCTTCGGCTAGTATCAGACGATATTCCGCGCGATCTCGCAGGATAATTGTTAAATAGAATTATTGGATGAGGCTGAGCATATCATGAATTATCAAAACCGAGGTCTATGTTATCTGCCGAAGCCGAAGGCTTCGGCAGATAACACAGATACGAGGTTTTGATAATTCATGATATCATTCGAAAACCGAATTCAATAATTGTTTTATTATACATTTTTCACATAATTCATCCTCAGAAACAGAAGCGAAGCGTTCAACCATTTGTTTCTGAGGAGAAACACTCCAAGGGGCTTAGTAACCAGGCAGACGTTGAACTTGACATGATAAATGCAATATCTGCAGCAGATATTGCATTTATCATGTCAAGTTCACAAGCTATTGTGAATTGATTGAATGCTCTCGACAAATCAGATTTTTCATAGTGGGTCTGATGTATAATAATAGTTGTTAACTAGTATATATTTAGTGTTAAATAAATACGTGAAAGCGTTCCGCTCCGTTTCAGTTCTGACGTGATGTCTAAAATTTGTCTGTCCAGTAATAAAAGTCAACAAATGACGTGCAATGAACCTTGTTTTATTCAGTAAATAAAAACATTGGCTGTGTTTTCACCACAACCACTCTCTCGCTGGAACCAGCGTACGATGAAGAAGAAAACTAGAAAAAAAATTGTCTCAACAAATACCGTATCATGTACTCAGTCGGCGAGATACTATGCCTTTGTTATTGAGCAAAACTCGAATGCGCCAACCTCACTGGATGACTGGCCCAAGCAAATTAGATTTAAAAAAAAAATGGAATTGAAGGGGCGAATGGTTACATTGGCACGAGGTGAATCAAACTATGACTATAAATCATGTTTGGTGTTTTTAAGGGGGTAAAAAATGCGAAAGTCTTACTTCTCTTCCTAAAGTCCCGTGACATGTGGAATTGTTCGCAAAAAGGACAATACAGTTAATGAAACTTGAGAAAGACATAAAGTGTATAAAACAGAGATTCAACCTATCTGTAAATCCTGTATTTCATCCTGCAGGCCAATACTGTTTGAATTTTGATTACCGAGAACACTAGGCTGTGAAAAGAATTCTCCCAAAGCCAGGATCATGTGCAGAGGCGAGAAACGAAGGCCGGCACCAATTTAAAACGCATTAACCTTACTGATCCGAGGTTATATTACACCACGGTGGGGTTTTCTTCTCACACCTATATGACACAAGGGGCCGTGTAACTGAAACTTTAAATATCTTTGAAATTAGTCTTTGACTTCCCGCTTTAACCAATGAGACCCGATTGATGATTTTTGGCTATATGTTTAAGGTTGGCATCGAAGGTTAAGGGGGGAATAAGCACGATAGTAAAACCTAACAGGTTCCAGAAAGCGGGTTTTTGTAACATTCCTTCAGTGTTCCAATTCCTCCTCTTAAACCCTCCTACATTTATGAAGCGTTCACAAATCACAAGGAATTTGTTCCCTCCTGACCGTTCCCCCCTCCCAATTACAATGTCTCCTGATTTTTAGTGAGGTTATTTTGAACATTACTCAGTGACACGTGGGAATTATCCATGGTGAATGGGAAATAAAATACGATAAAAAGAAATTGACTTAAGCTGTCAGCAACGGTCCAACGTGGTGTCTTGAGAGACGTGTCCCCCTCATCACATTCTCATATCCATACGCCTCTTTAATCGCAGCATTGCAGAAGTAAGATTTCAGTGGTCCCAAGCTTTGCTGTTAAGCATGGGCGGAAGATAATTTGGTACACTTGTTGTTACGAGTAACAGTTTTGCTCTTTCTTGCGATTAGATGTATGTCCCCAAAGTAATTTACTTTAGAACTGTTTTCAAAATCCCAACAACGATATTATCGCATGTCTTAGGTTTTTACGTTACAAAGTAATCGCACACGTCAAAATGTTATCTATATCTGA
>JAHPZR010035766.1:2500-7500 GCA_019787425.1 Platygyra sinensis
GCTTTGCTGTAAGCATGGCGGAGATATTTGGTACACTGTTACGAGTAAGCTTGCTCTTTCTTGCGATAGGATGTATGTCCGCCAAAAGGTAAGTTACTTTAGAGCTGTTTCAAAATCCCAACAACGATATTTCGCAGTGTCTTAGGTTACGTCAAAGTATCGCAAAATTCAAAATGTTATCTATATCTGAACATGATAATGGCGATAATTTCAATCGTTACTCAAAGACGCATAACAAACAATTACAATCCAAATGGAAAAGCGTTGATTTTTTCAAGTGAGTGAAAGAAAGACCACAAAGAAGAAAATATTATATTTAGCAGTCATTTCTGCGATTCAAAAAGCGCTAAGTTGAACAAATGAACAGGAGTTCTATGATGTCGCTACAATAAGGTCATGCGAAATCAGACGGCTTCTGAGATCTATATCTAGGCTGACAGTTCAGTACATTAATCCATTCGTGGCGCTTGTATGAGGAATAATAGCACCCTCCTTGTTTATGAATGATTCATTGCGTATTTTATAGTGTAAGCAAACAAACGAACTCACACGGAAGTGGGAGAAAAAAGGAAGAAACATGATATCAGTAAGCTATTTCCTTCATGTCAAAGTTTCTCAATATGCTATTTAAAATTGCCCAACCCCGTAGCATCATGGTCTTATTTGATTTAATCACGATTGGGCAAGAAAGACATGCTTGCGAGCGAAGCTGCAAGCAAACAAACTTGTGATCTGCTAGTTGATCTGGCTACGTCGATAGCTTCACACCCGGAGTTGATCATGAAGCTCCTCTGAAACCGGAAGTTAATAAATTTATGTGATTAAGAGTACTTTGGGGTTGACTTCTTTTCCATTCACAATTACTATCAGTTTTAAAAAACACCAGCAGAAGAAACAGCCTGGATATTGCCACGGTGCATTTCTAACCCCAAATGGATAACAATAATTTAGACCTCCCTTAGCACTCGAAGTTCCTTGAGGTTTTTCTCTGTTATTCAGTCGACTATAGCTCCATAGGCATATTGCATTTTGTATTTTTCGCACGTGTAGTTGCTTCACACGATTTTTTCACCAAATTATGATCATTTCCGGTTTAATGTAATCGGTTGATGCGTAGCTTTGGAGATCCCTGCACCAACAAATTAATGCATGCCCAAGCAGGTCAAACCATGTTTTAATTTATGCGTATTTTGGACAGGCTAAAACGTATCAGGGTCAGCAGGCCATGCAGCTTTCAAGGAGAAAAGGCTGGGAAGGGTTGAGGGAGAGATTTTTTTCTTCCGGTATCCTGCCCTCCACTATTAATAGGAAGTTTTAAAAGGCCCGTTCACACAGGCGATTTTTGCGGCGATTTAAGCGGCGATTTTTGTGGCGATTCCAAATCGCCCGTGTAAACTAGCGGCGATTTCATGGCGATTTCGTGGCGATTTGTCGCCACAAAATCGCCGCGATTTCGAGCATGATCGAATTTTGAGGCGATTTACTGGCGATTTTTTCAGTTTGAGAGTAACAAAAACCTACTTTGGTGTACCCCCGAGGGTAGTTTGTCACAAACATGGCGGACGTTGCTTGTAACACGACCTCAAAAAAGTCGCCAAAAAAAGGAGAACGCTTCAAAGAAAACAAGAAAACTTCAAATGTTGCAAGGTCTAAACGCAGATAATTGCTGTAGTGTTCGGGGTCTCCCTCGAGATCTTTAAGTAAACGATGAAATGCACCGTCTGTTTCCCTCGTCGAAATCCACGGCTTAACTCAGATTTTTCGCTCTCGACGTTTTTTTGGCGGCTACAAAGAATAACTGGGCCAATTCCTAAGCACGCCGCAGCTATTTGAGTGGTCTCTACGTCCATTTCCATGTTACATTTTGATTTGCAACAATGTTGCACAATTGGAGACATGGTGCTGTCGTGCCTAGTGTTAACATCGCATGCGCTCCGTGCTAGCCGCTGAAAAAAGGTCGTAAAATCGCCACAAAATCGCCAATAAAGAAGTTGCCAAGAAATCGCCATGAAATCGCCGCTAGTTTACACGGACGATTTGGAATTGCCGCAAAAATCGCCGCAAAAATCACCTGTGTAAACGGGCCTTTAGCAAACCACGACGGCGACGGCGACAAGAACAAAAGGTTTAATGAGCAAAGCAATGGCTATCAGTGGACGCGCGTTTTGAATCTTGATAGATTTCTCTGCCGTCCTCTGCGAAACAACTACGTGAAATGACTTAATTATACGTATTTTGGAGAATGCGAACGGCCACTAAGCGCGCTCTCATTGGTCGATAGGTGTGTTTAGATGAGAGTATGTAAACACGGTAGTGACGTTTCGGATTTGCGCGTATTTTTAAGAATTATTTTATAAAAGCAATCAGAGAGCATTTTTTCGTGTTTACATAACCTAATCGTAACACTCGGAGGGTTGGGAGAATTCTCGAAAGTTATGCAAACTGTCTCGAATTCTCCCAACCCTCCTCATGTTTAGATGAGTCTAAGCAAATACGGAAAAAGTGCTCAAAGTACTTAAAGTGCCTATTGCTTAAATATAAATATATACGTTTTTTACAAGGCGTCATTGCTAAAACTTCCTAATAGTCTTGCTACAAAAGTTGTAGGGAGCACTTCAATTGAAGATACATGATTTATTTTGTTATTTTTTTTTCTTATTGCAGATTTTCCATTATGGCTCCTAATGTATTTCACATTGGAGTGGAGGAAAAAGTGTCGATTTCCGTTTACGATAATGCTCAACCCGTGACAGTGAAGTTATATCTTCAGGAATTTCCACACAGAAGAAAAACATTCTCCCAAGTACAAGGGGTCGTAAACCAAGGTGAATTCTATTAAAAAACGGCAACAAGAACAAGAAACAGCACAAATGCTGAGTTCATGGGATGCGCAAGCAATCGTACTTGTAGGCTGAATCACAGTTGGCGCTCTCACAATTGCAAGCGTGCGTCATTTATTAGAGCCCCGCCGTAACAATCTCGTTTATATGCAATGTTGTTTATTGAGGAGCAGGGTTGGAGCAGTGGTGAGAAGGCTCTCTTACCACCACTGTGGCCCGGTGTTAAATGTGGATTGAGTTTGTTGTTGGTTGTCGCTTTGCCCCAAGAGTTTTTTAGTGGGTACTCCACTTTTCCTCCCTCCTGAAAACCAACAGGGAGAGCAGTGAACCATTTTAGGGCCTGCTGGCAAGTAATTCTACTCTAATTTTCTTTTTTTGTTCCTCTAGGAAGCAACATTTTTCTGAATGTTAAGGTGAGGGTCAATTTTATTCATAAACTAATACAAAGACTTCTGTATTTCATCGAAACGAACAGAAAACCGTGCAAATTTTGCAGCGACTTTGTGTGTCTTTCCTGCAATTATCATATTGCCGTTTAAATAATTGAATAGACACATTTTAGACCAATAGACCGACTAGTGAAGTAATACTTAAATTGAAGCAGTGAACAGCTTTGTATTTCTGTTCCAACGACAAGATGAGTCAAGGTCTTGACAAGTTAAACAGATCAGCAATGATCATTGTGTGACATTTTGATGGCGTAACTTTAAGGCCTTGAAGAGTTTATGGTGTCAGTGTTTACCTTACTATCTCTAGGTGAAACCTGAAGACTTACTAGATACCCACACTGTGTATAAGCAGCACGTTTATCTCGTGGCTAAGTCAGATGACGGTCATTTCCAGTTTAAAAATGAAGCGAAGATTCTTGTGAGCTACAGAGACGGAATGGTGTTTATACAAACTGACAAACCAATCTACACTCCCAGGCAGAGTGGTAAGAACTCGACGCCTAACAAGGCCCTTTAAGGTTTTCTCTTGCCTTAAGCAACTTGTTGGGCCAATCTGATAAATTACAGTACAAAGTAAGCTCTATCTGTAGTTGTGAAAAGTGGAATCTCAGACCACTTGAGGCGGATCTAGTGGAGGTGCTCCGGAGGGGAGAGGGGGGGGGGGGGGAGGGGGCTTATTTTGGATAAAAAAGGAAATCACAGAAGGAAGAAAAGCCGACAGGGCAAGCAAACCTCTCCCCCTCCCCATTAGCTCAAGATCTGCATCCGTCACTGAATCTAATTAACTTTAGGCCGGGTTTCCGAGGTAGGAAATCAAGAAAAGCAGAGAACAAAAACAAATATGAAGAAGTAGTGCAAATTTATAATTCTTTATCGGTGGAACGCAAGTGTTGTATTAATCATTCACATCATTGAAGTTCTCACGTCCACTTTTCCGAAATTACCTTTGTTCCTGTAGTGAATTTCCGAGTAATTCCCGTTGAGTTTGACATGAAGCCATCACGAAGAAAGGTAAAGAAATGAATTCTTCCATTCTGATTAATTCATTAAGTTCCTCGCAGTCCGTTTTTGTCTTTTCTTTTCAGTACGTCTGCGCTGTATTATTACATCCGCTATGAGGTGTTTCTATTTCACTTAATCGCAAAAAGTGCTAATACAAAGTTTCTCTCGCTTAACATTACATCTTGCATTGTTATTGAGGCGTTTGCTGCTGTTTTCATCATAGCTGTTGTTTTCACCGCTGTTGCCGTCAGTATGTTTACCTTATTGTTTTCCTTCTCGTAAGATTGTTCAGTCCAAATTCATGTCACTACAATTCATTTTATACCTGAGAATTCACCCGCTCGAGTAGGTGCTTCCTTTTAATAATAAATAACAGAAAAAGCTTCCCTTTGCATTTTTCAGTACCTTCTATATCTTACATTGTTAATTTTTTTTCCTTTTGTTTCTCAATACAGATTACTATTATAGTTATGGTAAGTTTTTGTTTTGTTTTGTTTTCACTTTCAAGAGGTAGTTTTGTTAATATATGATGAACCGTAAAAATACGACCAAACCGCCTAAAGGTATTTTCACACCATCACAAACTACACTGAGGAACACATATGAATGTTTTGCCGCGTAACACTATGAACACAAATGGTGTAACAGAGAATTAACCCTGAAGTGTAAATTTTTAAAAGTGCTAATAAACCCTTTGCATAAATGGCGC
>JAHPZR010035766.1:12500-24512 GCA_019787425.1 Platygyra sinensis
AAACACAAATTTCTCTAGGAATTTGTTTCCTATTTATAGTCTTGATTCGTATATCTCAAGAAAATTTATGGTCAAATACCATCATAAACGTTTAAAAATACGTGTTAAGACCTATTATACTGTTTTGTGTTTACCAAGGCATCATATCGAAGAGGCTTGATTTGGGCGATTTTATTCTTCATGGAAACTGGACGATAACGGCCGTTTATGGTCACCAGGTATTTCATTTCCATTTCTTATTTTTAACATAAAACTGAATGACATAAACATTTCCAGAAATGAGACACGGTTTAAAATTGGGATTTTTATTAAGTTTCATGTGGAACTAGGCTGATAATAATAATAATAACGTCTTTATTATAAGCATCCGATAAAATTACATATCTGATGTTACAGTGAAAATATATAGATAGAAAAAGTTACAATAATTAGGATGAATAAAAATAATTAGTAACTAGTAAATGTAAGGAGCTAATTATGCGTAAGAGAGGCAATTCAACAGTCTACCCAATGTCTCACAATATCAAACAATATAATAACATTTCTTTATTAGGCGTCACGATTCAAGGTAATTGTAAGTTTGGCTTGCATGTCAAGGCCAAGCTCCATGAAGCTAACAAGTGTTTGTTTGTCATCAGAAGCCTACGTAAAGATGGATACACACAAGATGAAATAGACCATCTCTTTAATTCAATTGTAATCCCTAAGTTATTATACGGTCTTTCAGTTTATGCTGCAAGTGTCTCCGAACTTACTGTTATACAAAGGTTTTTAAAAAGATGCTTCAAGAGGCGTTATACGTCGGTCTATTATAATATATTTGATCTTTTGGAGAAAAGCGACAGACGCCTTTTTTATAACCTCAAACGCGATGACCATCCATTGAAAAGCTTGCTCCCTAAGTACAAAGACGATACTGTAAACCTTCGAAGGAAATCCATTGTCAGGCCCAGTATTAACACTGAACGTTATAAAAATAGCTTTTTTAATAGATTAATTTTTGAATATAATCTAGCTGTGATCTATTGTACATTTTGAATCTGCTTTATGTATAAGAATTGATGAATTGACGATTATGAATTGATAGCGACACCCCCTTCTCCTCTCTCCCTGGGTGACAACTTAGTCTTCAGATACGTACGTGAGTTGTTCCCCATTCTATAACTGGAATACCCGTATCGACGCTAAATTGGTTTTGGGTTTTTCTAGTCGCTAGAAGGAAATGTATGGCGAAAAGCTGTTTCCACGTCCAAAAAAGGGATTTTAGAGAGAGATCAACACCTTTTCGCCGTAGTTTTATCGCAAGTGGACTTGAGAAATGTTGATATGCACAATAGTGCCCGTGATCTTGCTTTTCTTCACATGTTGCTTCACAGAGTTCGAAGAGAAGAGTAGCGGCTGAAAAATCTCCGGATTTTTTTTTTCAAATCAAACCAGAACTTAACCTACGGATTTCGTCATGTTTCCCATTGCTCATTTCATCCCCTGAAAAGAACAATATCGCGGTAAAAACAGTTTCCGTCTCCTCTGACTTTGCTCCTTTGAGGGGATACATCCAGAAGCCATAATTTGTTTATAAAAGACGTAATTGTCGTGTCCCCTTAGTACATAAATAAGGGGAGGTTTAACTAGCTGGAGAAGCGAAACTAGTACGGAAAGAAGCACACAACAAGCCGACTATGTGCGTGCATGCTCTCTTTATTTTTCTCTCCCATGCTCCTTCTTGCCTACCTCATGACGTACATGCACGAAATGTGACATACACGACATCCCTCCTTTTCTCTGAGGAAACAAGGTCTAACAATCCTTCGAGCTAAAACGTAAACAGAACTTATATTAATTCAACTTTAAAGGTAAACGCCCTTATGCGATAAACATATCGACAAATTGTCTCCGAATGTGTGTCACAGAGTTTTCAATCACAAAAACCTTAACCACAAATTTCTTCGATTTATCTTTTCATTCTTATCTTATTATCACTGAGTAAACATCTCATGGAGATAAGTTCATTGTTTTAAAATATAGTCTCTGGAGGTCTCCTCTGCCTCTGAAGTCTCTGAGTCAAACTCGGTGTTGCTGGCGTGCTAGGTACTGTCGCTCGACCAATTGCAATGCCCCACGGGCGGCAACTGCCTCGTTTCCATTCTCTGTACTTGCTTGTGCGGACAGTGTACTCCTGGCCCCGGTTGTTCAAAGGCTGGATAACGCTATCCACCGGATAAATCACTATCCAGTGGATAGCGTGGTATGTTTTGTCAACACTTATCCGCTGGATAGCGATTTATCCGCTGGATAGCGTTATCCAGCTTTTGAACAACCGGGGCCTGGTTGCCAGGCTTCTAGCCAGGATTTCAAAAGTGGCCGTCCAAAATACGCTATAGGGCCTGCTCAAATGAAAAATTCATAACGCAACTTATCTTCAATAAGTGGCAGTCCACAAGACGCCTGGACGCCCATCTGGCTAAAAGCCTGTGGTTGGAGGTTCGATCTGTGGTGTGGCAGGTGCTGCCGGCGTCAATTCACTTAACGCTTGACTTGGTACCGTGGTGGGTGCCACAATTCCGTCGTGGCTAGCAGACAGTGTCCCGGGTGTCGATACAGGATCATCCACCATAAACCTCTTCACATGTGAGGTGTTTCTCGAGTATTGGGTCCCACCTGGAGCCTCTACAATGACACTGTTGCCAGTCTTGCTTACCATACGGTATGGCGTTGGATTAAATGGTGTCGAGAATTTGTCTTTTCTCTCTTGCCTCACTAGCACTTGATCACCGACTGTAATACCTGATAATTTTGCATTCGCTGCTTTGTCGGCATATGCTTTGGTCTTTGCCTTAACCTCTGCGTCTCTATCCCGAGTTTCTAGGTCTAAACGACAATCAGCATGCAGCTCTGGCAGCTTCCCTCTAATCTGCCTATTGAACAACAATTCGGCAGGGCTTTTGCCAGTGATATTTGGCACATATCTTCTTAACGCCTTCTTCCAGTCGAACCCTTCAGGCAATGAGAATTCTCTTCATTAGGGAGGCGTTCTGCCGTTCAACTTCCCCATTGGCCTGGGGCCATTTGGGTGTTGTCCTGAGAAGCATGATTCCATTCTGTACACGGTATTCCTGGAATTCTCCAGAGGTGGACTGCGGTCCATTGTCGGACTCGATAGTCCTGGTATTTGGGCGTGCAACCAGTTGACATCCTTAGCAAGATTTGCAGAACTTCTCTAGTGCGTTATCGATACTAGGCCAGCATAACTTGCTTCTCAAATTCTGCTTTGTTCCTACAATTCCTAGATGTCCCTCATGTGCTAAGGATATTGCCTGGGGCCTTAGCTTGCTTGGCAGTATGATACGGGTACCTCTTAGGACTAGCTGTTCGATCACACACAGTTCCCCTGCGGCTGGTGCATAAGCCTTACATTTCTCAAATCGACCGGTTTTAATTGCTTCGCTCAGTGTTTTCAACTCTTCGTCTATTGCCGATACTTCTTCAACTTCTCGTGTGATTAGGGCTGCGGGCGTGGCACTGACAGCTGCAAATCGAACATACTCTTCTGCACCATGTTGGTGATTTGTTGTTTTGTTCTGACTGAGCAACCGTGGGAGGGCATTCCATAGATGTATGCGTGGTACCGTGGCGTCTCTTATCTCGAGTAACAAACTGCAAGACGGTCTCACCTTCTTATTGCTGGAGTCGGTTAAATGTTTGGTGGGCGAAAGCTGCATTGGCTTTGGGAAGAAAATATTCATTCAATGCTGACATGTTACAGCGGCGGCGCAATCCGTTGCTTCGCCGGTATTCGCGAGAGTAGAGAAGATTTTTTGTACATAGGCGTCTGCTAAATGGAGTAGCATCGCTCTTCTTGTTACCTCGTGTTTGCATTTGTAGTCTCAGTGACAATGAGACCTTTGCCATCCGCAAATATCTCAAAAGATGTCAGCCAACGCGTTCAGCGTGGTCCCAACGCGGCTGGATCCGAGTGACAATCAAACTTAGGAATCGCATTTGAAGCGCCATTTTCGAAGAAAGACATCTTGTGCCGTGCTTGTCATCGTCGCCAATGTCGTGTCCCCTTAGTACATAAATTAGGGGAGGTTTAACTAGCTGGAGAAGCGGAGCTACTACTGTAGTTCGGAAAGAAGCACACAACAAGTCGACCATGTGCTCTCTTTATTCTTCTCTCCCATGCTCTTTCTTGCCTACTTCCTGACATACATGTACAAAATATGACATACACGGTAGTAACTAATAAGAAAACAGGCTGTACACATCTATAACTGAAACTGAAAAGGCTTTATTGGGTTATTTCCTCTCGATTTATACCTAATCTTATGATATTTTAGACCATTACACGATGTAAATTTCGAAACGAACATTACGCTAGCAAATTAGTTTATTGGTAGATTTTATCACATATTTGACGGTTATTCTAACAAAAACTTACATTTTCCGCAAATCAACATTCCCTAAGGCCACTTGCGTTAAAACGTCGGCGAAAAAGTATTGATCTCTCTCCAAAATTATATTTTTTTGGCGTGGAAACCCCTTTTCGCCACACATTTACTTCTAGCACTAGCAATGTTTGCCCCCCTGACGATCCCAGAGTTCTTTGCGCATAGCATGGTATCCGATTACTGCAAATCGCGCATTAAGAATTGAAAAGCGGTATATCTAGTATTTCTTTCTTTTTAGTTTTCCCTGAGTGATCGTATTTTCTTAACACTATTCCCTCTTTCAACTACAGAATGTCCATAATACGTCTGTGCAGTTCGAGGTGAAAGAATATGGTAAGATTTGTTTTCGATTGATTTAGTCGCAGTTTTGTTCGCGTTTTGTATAATTCTGACTTTCATTGTTGTGAACTTTCAGTTCTTCCGAAGTTCTCGGTAAAACTCACAGTGCCCCCTTACATACTGAGAACCGATAATGAAATCAAGATCGACGTAGCCACCAGGTATGCGTGACAATATCTAAGTTCTTTTTGAGCTTCCGTATGAAAAGGTCGGTGAAGCTCATCACCTCGCTCAGGGCCGGGTTGTATGTATGTAAAAATGCATACGTAATTAGCAACTCCCCATTGGGGCTTTTCAAGACCTATGTAAACAAACAATGATGAATAAACATAACCACGTTAAGATCCCAACTAGTGGGAGGCTGACCAGTTGGCTATTTAAAAGCGTAGCCGAAAAGTTGAACTCGGGGCTACCGAGAACAACATCATTTAGCGGCCAGAACGGGATTTGAACCCGCGACCTACGGATTTCAAATCCGGTGCTCCAATCATTCGACCACACTGCCTTCCTGTTATTCGAAAGCCTGCTAACGCCAACGTTAACTGAAGCATTATTTTGCCTTGCTTAAAAATGTCATTTCGCCTCTAACGTTTGGGTGTAGTTTAAGATTACTACAGCTTAAAACTGAAGGGGCAAACAATGTAAACAGAACACCTCATCAAAAAGTTACAGAAACTGAAAACAAAATTCTAGCTAACCCTGTGTTAGCTTAATCGGTCTTTGAACAACCCTGCTCAGGAGCTTAAACCAATTAAGGTTCTGGTCTCACCTTTTATTTCCGTTTTGTGCCTTACTTTCTGCCGGTGTCTCTATTCGTGTCTACTAGCAAGGGCTCCTTTCCTGAACAACGGTTGGTAACCGAGCCTTTTCAGTTTTAAGTGGTATCTTTTAAGAGGGAGCTAAAGCTTGAGCCACGCCCAGATTGGTCTCCCTTAAGGGAGTTAATTCAAAATTTTCGACGAGCATCCCTGAGTTTTTCATATGAGAGTCCTTCGGGGATTAAAACAGCCTGCCCTTGAATGTTGTCATTGTAAGGCAGTTATTTTGCTTAATAAAGTCATATATCAAAGACGAAATTCCGTGTCTGACCACATTCCCAGACACCCAAAAGAGAGAGTTAAAAATACGACGCGCTGCGAAGTATTTTTGACGATCTTTGCGGTAATATATCAAACACGAGAGACAAGGTTCCATCAGGATATCCAAACATCGGGAAGAGGGTTGAAAATACGACCCGTAGCGGAGTATTTTTTACGAAGTTCGAGGTTTTTGGATAGCCGGTGAAACATTGTCTCGAGTGTTTGATATATCTTCTCAATTGAAACAAAAACTAAGGAGTAAACAGAGAAGTAAAGTCGTCAAAATCTGCTAATTAAGACGGAATATCCAAACCTCTTTCACGGTTGTCATTTTCTTTGTTTTAACGTGATGAATTATTGATGAGTTCAGTTGAGAAGTGTTTAGAATTGTGATCAACTATGGCCTTAAGTGCTTGATAAATCTTCCTAATCGAAGCTAAAACTAAATAGAAAATATAAAACAAAACTAATAAAACCGTAAATCTATGCTTATTAAGATCAAATATCTAACAACATTACGGTCAATATATCGTTTGTTTCAAACTTTGCGAATTATTACATGTAATGAGCGTGAGAATCAATTCTTAACACACGTAACCTCTTGTTACGACATTTTATATGATTTTTTTTTTCAAGGTACACGTATGGAAAACCTGTTATTGGCGACGTAGTTGTCTCTATGAGTATTGCGGCACTTGACGGCCGTACCATTCTTTTCGCAATACAACGCCCCATGGTAAGCTATTTCCTCAGTTATTTTCACGCAAAGAAATGGATAATGCTTCCCACATAAATCTAGAAACATACAAAGCAACATTAAAGCACAAGCACGAGATCGCTTCACTCTCCACCGCTCGCGCATGTGACTCAAACGTGAGCCTGTTCGCAGACTATATTCTTCGTAATTGGACTTACGTAGGTTGAACACCTCCTTGCTAATACTTGCAGCTGGATCTATTTTTCAAACTGATAGACAAACGTCTGCGCCAGGCCAGACCAGTCGCCCACGAAATATGAGTTTATCTCGGTTTCATGTAGCGACTAGGAGTATTTATGGCCCTGATGCTGGCCCATGACAGGATTACCCACTTCCCCCCTCCCCCCTCCCCCAGCGCTATATATTCACCGGTAACCATTGACACACACCAGTACCCATTGACACACCTGAGTTCATAGGCGTACGAGCCGGGGGGGCGGGGGGGGGGGCTGCAGCCCCCCCAGTCGCAGAAAATTTTGAGATTTTTCGGGCAAAACGCTGATGATTCGGGCAAAAGTACTCGGGAGAGAGCATTCTAAAAGGTAGTCAAGGCCTGGCTTGTAGGTTACTTTCACTGGCGTTTGTCTTGTCAAATCGGAGTTAAGGTCAAATGATCTAAGGATCCACAATTGCAGGTATTCTGTTTTGGAAAAGCCATATGCCAATTAAATGTGTACCGTGGGAATCCATGATGTTATTTCCATTAGTGACAGAAGGATGAAAGCAAAGGACGACCAAGATGGGCTCCTGCCAAGACTTATGTTTTTGTGGTGGCTCTGAAAAGAGCCCTTTTGAATGGCTCCGCAAAGTGCCGGTTTAAAATTTTCCTGAACTTCTCGCACGAGGAACAATTAACTGTTTCTTTTATAAGTTTCTGATTTTACCAGGCTGTCGAATGAAGTCATAGGCTAGGAGTATGCAATGTTTCAAAATAACTACAGTGGAATCCTGATTTCTCGAACCCTCATTTTTTCGATCCTTCCGATAACTCAAACCAAAAGTCGTTTCCCTCTCCTCACTCAAACGCCATAATTTCACGAACTGTCCGGCCGATTTTTAAAAGCAATTTTCATCAGTTCCCTTGGATGTTCCAAAAAATCGGAATTTGGCCGTGTTTCCGTAATGATAACAGTTTCATTAGACGTAAGAATTGGGAACGTTTTTGTTTTTACTGCGATTTGAGTACGTATATACAACTGACACTTTCGGGCATTTTGTAATTTTTTTCGGGCAATAAGGTCGCCGCCTCCCCAAGTCCGAGGGTGGCCGTACGCCTATGCCTGAGTTGAGAGGGATTCTGTGAGAGTCCAGTGTCTTGCACAAGAATACAACGTAATGATCACTTCCAGGGCTCGAACGTGGTCCGCTCGATCCGGAGTTCAGCACAATTCCTGCACACCTAGAGAGTTAAATTGAGATGTTCTTAGGTGAAATAAACAATCTTACTAAGTTTCGTCCTCGGTATCACATTCGTCATAGGTAACGATCCCCTTGTGTTCAGTTAATTACTGACCCTGGAAATGTCACCGCCATATTGCCTGCCATTGTTTTCTTTTACTCAGCTTAACTCAAGTGGAGTCACCACCATACAACAGAAAGTTCAGGTCATCCAGGAGCTTCCAGGAGGCTTATGGTTTCCAGAAAAGAGCAGACTTCAGGTCCAGGCGGAAGTTATAGAACGGGCTACTGGCAACACGGCAACTGTTGTGGACACGTCGTGCCAGTTTACATCAAGTCCGTATCTCATACAGTTCAAAGACACAGCAAAGTACTTTAAACCAGGCCTGCGTTTTGTAGTGAAGGTATGGACGGATTGTACCGTGTTTTTAGTTTCTTTTTTTTCAATTCGAGAACAGTTCGAACTACGAGCAATAAGTGCAAAATAATGCTTGCTAAAAATCTACTCACAGCACCGTAACTTTTTTAATACTATTTGAAACATCTCACTGTACTGTGACCCCGGGATTAAAAACCCAAGCATTCTTGAGAAAGTCAGTAAAACCTCGTGAGAATACTTAACGTGTGTGCTATTTAATAAAACGCGACGGGCATTTGAGAACTCAAGGGAAATGTAGAAAACAAGAGCCCCATTTCTACATTTCTCGAGTGTTCTCAAATGTCTGGAGTGCTTTATCACAGTAATACACGGCTTAGGCTTCTTCATTTGCTTTTCTGATATCGATTTTACGCACACAAAACAATAAATCACGCGCTCTTTCTATGTTTTATACTCTGATAAACATGGGTTTTTGACCAATCAGAGCGCGCGCAGGGTCCTAGCTAGTGTGTGTTTCAACTAGTGCGAAACGTCCGTTTTCATTGAAATAGGCCTTTTGCAACAAACAATCACATGGTACAAAATCCGCCATACTGGAGGGCAAGCTCATTACTATTCCCGCAGTGGGAAATCAAAACAAAGGCCAGTCACGCTTGACTGGTTGAGGTCTCTTTGTTTTAAAGTCCCAGTGCGAGAATAATAATGAGGTTGCCCTCCAGCATGGCGGATTTTGTACCATGTGATCGTTTGTTGCAAAAGGCCTATATGGATAAAGTCAAGTTCAATTTTCTCTCGGGGCGGTCAGCTTGAGAGCCTAAGTGTCGATAAGTTTTTTTTTTCACCTTTATTCAAAATATTACCATGCTATGAGGATTTTTTGGTATTTTATTACTGCATTGTTGCTCGATTGTTCTGCGGATCTCATCTTAATGCCTAAATTTAAGAAATAAACCAATGAAAAGATCGATATTGCAACTGAATATATAATTAATCAGTGCAAATTTTCTAATAATTAAAACGGTCAGAGTTTTAAGCACTGCTGCCTTAAAGTCCTTCTAAATCGCCCACTCCCCCTATGAACACTAAAAAACCCCAGATTTGAAATGGAAACTGAACAGGAATCCCCGGTGGTGGACCGGACCGGCCCCCGACCGGACCGGTCTGATCAGTTGGCTGTTTACTTAGCGTGGTGCGGAATGAACTCGGAACAACCAAGTACAAGTCCATTTAACGCAGACGATTTACCCAAGGAATCTTCCAAGAGGACTTTTGTCGGATTGTATTCTTAAATAATGTTTTCTAAACATTTTCCGAGTGTCATGGACGTGTTTCAACTGCCTCCTAGGTCAAGGTCACCCACCCCAACAAAAAACCGGCCAGGAATGTTCCGATTGTTAGTTCCGCTCAAGGCAAAGTAGGAGATAACTTCATAGATGTGAAAAGAGAGGAGGAAGAAGAGGAGGATAGAGATCCCAACGGATTAGACCTGACAGATGAAAACGGAGAAGCCGAGTTTGTTATAGATGCTTGCACCAACTGTGACCCCATCAAAATAACGGTATGAACGAATATCATCGTACCATACAATACAAGTTCCTTTCATCTCCGATAACAACCTTTCATTGTCGTTGTCGTTGTTTGTTTGTTGTTGCTGTTTTTGTTGACGAAGGTGATTTAGTTTTTTTTTCATAAACTCTAAGATTTTCTTGTGCGATATATTTGCTTTTCTTTTTTATTTGGCGACGGTATTAATAAAAATAATATTTGAAAGATTACCCTTTTTTGTAGGTCAATTTGGTCTTTAGTCAGAATTAATTCAACCCAGGATAATTTGTTTCAACCTAAGATGAATTTTTCAAACCAATTGTTGTTTTTGTTGTTTTCGCTTTTGGGTGTTGTTAAAAGAATAACATGCATTTCACAAACCCCCGCTCAGTTTCTAACCCTACCATACTCTCATCATCATCATTTAAATAACCCTAAGTGGGTATTGGGCCACTTACCCTACTCTACCAAGATCTTATTGTTTCTCGATGTGTGCTACTTTTAATAAAAGGTTAAAACTGACAACAAAATACTGGAAGAATCACAAAATGCAGAGGCCGTTTACCTGGCGAGGAGATTCGATTCGGGAAATGCCCCATTGATTATGGTTCGCCAACTTTCACCAGGAAAGGCAAGTAAATCAATCTTTATTTCAGCACGAAACCATGCCATATTTACGTGCATGGCCTTGGTTCTCCTAAAAGTTGTGTTAAAATGTATATTAGCTTGTCATCGTTCTTTTTAGGCTTTTAGTGCCGTATAATCTTAGTTTTGTTGTGTAGAATATTGTACCCCTTACCCATTACCCTCCTAGAGTCAAACAATGTCATGAAAGTGATTGCCGTGTTTAAGGTCTGGTTCCGAGATTCTAGCAATAAAACGACACAACGACATAATAAGGACGTTATACAACTCGATATTTTTGCAGCGTGAACAACGTGACTTAATGACACAAAAATAGCATTACAGCATGACCATAACGACATGTGTAAAACTCTAACCTTTTCCTTTTGTCTTTATGCCGATGTTTGCACTACAGCTGTTTACATTGCATTGTCGTTAGGTCGCTGATGTGAACCACACCTTAGTCTGTTGGTGAAACTCTATTAAACAATTAGATTATGAGTTCGAGATTTCTAACGCATGATAGTTGACGAGGGCGCTTCCCCAGTTAACTATCACGCAGAGAAATCGAGAGCGCATAGTCTAATTGTTATAGTATTTATTAAATTCATTTTGAAATCACTGGTTATCCTTGTAATGTGATTGGCTCTCAGCGCGGCGATTTATTCACGAATCGCACTATCTTTTGCTCCAAATCGCATCTTTTTCTCAGCCAATGAGAACGGGACAGTAAAACAAAACAACCAATCTGTTGCTGATAGTCAACAGCTACGCATCGGTGCACATCACGCATCACGTTTGAACCTGATGTAACATAATAAAACAGTTCTTTTCTATGCGTTACTTGACATTTTTTTTCTTTTTATGCAATGAGACTACGGTAAATTTATACTAAAACAATTAGACTACTCGCCCTCGTTTTCTACGAGCGATAGTCAACTCGGCTGCGCCTCGTTGACTATCTGCTCGTAGAAAACTCGGGCTCGTAGTCTAATTGTTAAATAGAATGCCCTAGGACGGCTATCAGACGATAGTGCCCGGTCAGCGGTAGTGGCTCACCAAAGGGAGCTTTCGCCTACAGTTTTTTTAGATAGGATGAAAAGAATTTTTTGTAACATTTCGATTTTAGTTAGAAGAGAGCAAGAGAAGCTGTTTTTAGGCTGAAAACTGCGGTAAACTACGGTACAGTAAAACGTCATGCGGGCGGAGGGGTTTCATTAGAGTCGAGGTTTCCTCCTCAAAAGTTTCTTCTTTAGAAGTCAACAGTTGACGTATAAAATTGTTTACACATGTATACATAGATGTAATACCATCTCAAGAGGATACAACGAAACAATACGAAACACCTAAGCGCTCCATGGTGGTTGGAAATTTTGATAAATAAATCCTTGTCGTTTTCAGTTCAGTTGAGGTATGCCGCTACGGGAAAATTCAGAGGTGAAC
>JAHPZR010035767.1:2500-7500 GCA_019787425.1 Platygyra sinensis
CAAAGCTTTGCTGTAAGCATGGCGGAGATATTTGGTACACTGTTACGAGTAAGCTTGCTCTTTCTTGCGATAGGATGTATGTCCGCCAAAAGGTAAGTTACTTTAGAGCTGTTTCAAAATCCCAACAACGATATTTCGCAGTGTCTTAGGTTACGTCAAAGTATCGCAAAATTCAAAATGTTATCTATATCTGAACATGATAATGGCGATAATTTCAATCGTTACTCAAAGACGCATAACAAACAATTACAATCCAAATGGAAAAGCGTTGATTTTTTCAAGTGAGTGAAAGAAAGACCACAAAGAAGAAAATATTATATTTAGCAGTCATTTCTGCGATTCAAAAAGCGCTAAGTTGAACAAATGAACAGGAGTTCTATGATGTCGCTACAATAAGGTCATGCGAAATCAGACGGCTTCTGAGATCTATATCTAGGCTGACAGTTCAGTACATTAATCCATTCGTGGCGCTTGTATGAGGAATAATAGCACCCTCCTTGTTTATGAATGATTCATTGCGTATTTTATAGTGTAAGCAAACAAACGAACTCACACGGAAGTGGGAGAAAAAAGGAAGAAACATGATATCAGTAAGCTATTTCCTTCATGTCAAAGTTTCTCAATATGCTATTTAAAATTGCCCAACCCCGTAGCATCATGGTCTTATTTGATTTAATCACGATTGGGCAAGAAAGACATGCTTGCGAGCGAAGCTGCAAGCAAACAAACTTGTGATCTGCTAGTTGATCTGGCTACGTCGATAGCTTCACACCCGGAGTTGATCATGAAGCTCCTCTGAAACCGGAAGTTAATAAATTTATGTGATTAAGAGTACTTTGGGGTTGACTTCTTTTCCATTCACAATTACTATCAGTTTTAAAAAACACCAGCAGAAGAAACAGCCTGGATATTGCCACGGTGCATTTCTAACCCCAAATGGATAACAATAATTTAGACCTCCCTTAGCACTCGAAGTTCCTTGAGGTTTTTCTCTGTTATTCAGTCGACTATAGCTCCATAGGCATATTGCATTTTGTATTTTTCGCACGTGTAGTTGCTTCACACGATTTTTTCACCAAATTATGATCATTTCCGGTTTAATGTAATCGGTTGATGCGTAGCTTTGGAGATCCCTGCACCAACAAATTAATGCATGCCCAAGCAGGTCAAACCATGTTTTAATTTATGCGTATTTTGGACAGGCTAAAACGTATCAGGGTCAGCAGGCCATGCAGCTTTCAAGGAGAAAAGGCTGGGAAGGGTTGAGGGAGAGATTTTTTTCTTCCGGTATCCTGCCCTCCACTATTAATAGGAAGTTTTAAAAGGCCCGTTCACACAGGCGATTTTTGCGGCGATTTAAGCGGCGATTTTTGTGGCGATTCCAAATCGCCCGTGTAAACTAGCGGCGATTTCATGGCGATTTCGTGGCGATTTGTCGCCACAAAATCGCCGCGATTTCGAGCATGATCGAATTTTGAGGCGATTTACTGGCGATTTTTTCAGTTTGAGAGTAACAAAAACCTACTTTGGTGTACCCCCGAGGGTAGTTTGTCACAAACATGGCGGACGTTGCTTGTAACACGACCTCAAAAAAGTCGCCAAAAAAAGGAGAACGCTTCAAAGAAAACAAGAAAACTTCAAATGTTGCAAGGTCTAAACGCAGATAATTGCTGTAGTGTTCGGGGTCTCCCTCGAGATCTTTAAGTAAACGATGAAATGCACCGTCTGTTTCCCTCGTCGAAATCCACGGCTTAACTCAGATTTTTCGCTCTCGACGTTTTTTTGGCGGCTACAAAGAATAACTGGGCCAATTCCTAAGCACGCCGCAGCTATTTGAGTGGTCTCTACGTCCATTTCCATGTTACATTTTGATTTGCAACAATGTTGCACAATTGGAGACATGGTGCTGTCGTGCCTAGTGTTAACATCGCATGCGCTCCGTGCTAGCCGCTGAAAAAAGGTCGTAAAATCGCCACAAAATCGCCAATAAAGAAGTTGCCAAGAAATCGCCATGAAATCGCCGCTAGTTTACACGGACGATTTGGAATTGCCGCAAAAATCGCCGCAAAAATCACCTGTGTAAACGGGCCTTTAGCAAACCACGACGGCGACGGCGACAAGAACAAAAGGTTTAATGAGCAAAGCAATGGCTATCAGTGGACGCGCGTTTTGAATCTTGATAGATTTCTCTGCCGTCCTCTGCGAAACAACTACGTGAAATGACTTAATTATACGTATTTTGGAGAATGCGAACGGCCACTAAGCGCGCTCTCATTGGTCGATAGGTGTGTTTAGATGAGAGTATGTAAACACGGTAGTGACGTTTCGGATTTGCGCGTATTTTTAAGAATTATTTTATAAAAGCAATCAGAGAGCATTTTTTCGTGTTTACATAACCTAATCGTAACACTCGGAGGGTTGGGAGAATTCTCGAAAGTTATGCAAACTGTCTCGAATTCTCCCAACCCTCCTCATGTTTAGATGAGTCTAAGCAAATACGGAAAAAGTGCTCAAAGTACTTAAAGTGCCTATTGCTTAAATATAAATATATACGTTTTTTACAAGGCGTCATTGCTAAAACTTCCTAATAGTCTTGCTACAAAAGTTGTAGGGAGCACTTCAATTGAAGATACATGATTTATTTTGTTATTTTTTTTTCTTATTGCAGATTTTCCATTATGGCTCCTAATGTATTTCACATTGGAGTGGAGGAAAAAGTGTCGATTTCCGTTTACGATAATGCTCAACCCGTGACAGTGAAGTTATATCTTCAGGAATTTCCACACAGAAGAAAAACATTCTCCCAAGTACAAGGGGTCGTAAACCAAGGTGAATTCTATTAAAAAACGGCAACAAGAACAAGAAACAGCACAAATGCTGAGTTCATGGGATGCGCAAGCAATCGTACTTGTAGGCTGAATCACAGTTGGCGCTCTCACAATTGCAAGCGTGCGTCATTTATTAGAGCCCCGCCGTAACAATCTCGTTTATATGCAATGTTGTTTATTGAGGAGCAGGGTTGGAGCAGTGGTGAGAAGGCTCTCTTACCACCACTGTGGCCCGGTGTTAAATGTGGATTGAGTTTGTTGTTGGTTGTCGCTTTGCCCCAAGAGTTTTTTAGTGGGTACTCCACTTTTCCTCCCTCCTGAAAACCAACAGGGAGAGCAGTGAACCATTTTAGGGCCTGCTGGCAAGTAATTCTACTCTAATTTTCTTTTTTTGTTCCTCTAGGAAGCAACATTTTTCTGAATGTTAAGGTGAGGGTCAATTTTATTCATAAACTAATACAAAGACTTCTGTATTTCATCGAAACGAACAGAAAACCGTGCAAATTTTGCAGCGACTTTGTGTGTCTTTCCTGCAATTATCATATTGCCGTTTAAATAATTGAATAGACACATTTTAGACCAATAGACCGACTAGTGAAGTAATACTTAAATTGAAGCAGTGAACAGCTTTGTATTTCTGTTCCAACGACAAGATGAGTCAAGGTCTTGACAAGTTAAACAGATCAGCAATGATCATTGTGTGACATTTTGATGGCGTAACTTTAAGGCCTTGAAGAGTTTATGGTGTCAGTGTTTACCTTACTATCTCTAGGTGAAACCTGAAGACTTACTAGATACCCACACTGTGTATAAGCAGCACGTTTATCTCGTGGCTAAGTCAGATGACGGTCATTTCCAGTTTAAAAATGAAGCGAAGATTCTTGTGAGCTACAGAGACGGAATGGTGTTTATACAAACTGACAAACCAATCTACACTCCCAGGCAGAGTGGTAAGAACTCGACGCCTAACAAGGCCCTTTAAGGTTTTCTCTTGCCTTAAGCAACTTGTTGGGCCAATCTGATAAATTACAGTACAAAGTAAGCTCTATCTGTAGTTGTGAAAAGTGGAATCTCAGACCACTTGAGGCGGATCTAGTGGAGGTGCTCCGGAGGGGAGGGGGGGGGGGGGGGGAGGGGGCTTATTTTGGATAAAAAAGGAAATCACAGAAGGAAGAAAAGCCGACAGGGCAAGCAAACCTCTCCCCCTCCCCATTAGCTCAAGATCTGCATCCGTCACTGAATCTAATTAACTTTAGGCCGGGTTTCCGAGGTAGGAAATCAAGAAAAGCAGAGAACAAAAACAAATATGAAGAAGTAGTGCAAATTTATAATTCTTTATCGGTGGAACGCAAGTGTTGTATTAATCATTCACATCATTGAAGTTCTCACGTCCACTTTTCCGAAATTACCTTTGTTCCTGTAGTGAATTTCCGAGTAATTCCCGTTGAGTTTGACATGAAGCCATCACGAAGAAAGGTAAAGAAATGAATTCTTCCATTCTGATTAATTCATTAAGTTCCTCGCAGTCCGTTTTTGTCTTTTCTTTTCAGTACGTCTGCGCTGTATTATTACATCCGCTATGAGGTGTTTCTATTTCACTTAATCGCAAAAAGTGCTAATACAAAGTTTCTCTCGCTTAACATTACATCTTGCATTGTTATTGAGGCGTTTGCTGCTGTTTTCATCATAGCTGTTGTTTTCACCGCTGTTGCCGTCAGTATGTTTACCTTATTGTTTTCCTTCTCGTAAGATTGTTTCAGTCCAAATTCATGTCACTACAATTCATTTTATACCTGAGAATTCACCCGCTCGAGTAGGTGCTTCCTTTTAATAATAAATAACAGAAAAAGCTTCCCTTTGCATTTTTCAGTACCTTCTATATCTTACATTGTTAATTTTTTTTCCTTTTGTTTCTCAATACAGATTACTATTATAGTTATGGTAAGTTTTTGTTTTGTTTTGTTTTCACTTTCAAGAGGTAGTTTTGTTAATATATAATGAACCGTAAAAATACGACCAAACCGCCTAAAGGTATTTTCACACCATCACAAACTACACTGAGGAACACATATGAATGTTTTGCCGCGTAACACTATGAACACAAATGGTGTAACAGAGAATTAACCCTGAAGTGTAAATTTTTAAAAGTGCTAATAAACCCTTTGCATAAAT
>JAHPZR010035767.1:12500-23398 GCA_019787425.1 Platygyra sinensis
GGTGACAACTTAGTCTTCAGATACGTACGTGAGTTGTTCCCCATTCTATAACTGGAATACCCGTATCGACGCTAAATTGGTTTTGGGTTTTTCTAGTCGCTAGAAGGAAATGTATGGCGAAAAGCTGTTTCCACGTCCAAAAAAGGGATTTTAGAGAGAGATCAACACCTTTTCGCCGTAGTTTTATCGCAAGTGGACTTGAGAAATGTTGATATGCACAATAGTGCCCGTGATCTTGCTTTTCTTAACATGTTGCTTCACAGAGTTCGAAGAGAAGAGTAGCGGCTGAAAAATCTCCGGATTTTTTTTTTCAAATCAAACCAGAACTTAACCTACGGATTTCGTCATGTTTCCCATTGCTCATTTCATCCCCTGAAAAGAACAATATCGCGGTAAAAACAGTTTCCGTCTCCTCTGACTTTGCTCCTTTGAGGGGATACATCCAGAAGCCATAATTTGTTTATAAAAGACGTAATTGTCGTGTCCCCTTAGTACATAAATAAGGGGAGGTTTAACTAGCTGGAGAAGCGAAACTAGTACGGAAAGAAGCACACAACAAGCCGACTATGTGCGTGCATGCTCTCTTTATTTTTCTCTCCCATGCTCCTTCTTGCCTACCTCATGACGTACATGCACGAAATGTGACATACACGACATCCCTCCTTTTCTCTGAGGAAACAAGGTCTAACAATCCTTCGAGCTAAAACGTAAACAGAACTTATATTAATTCAACTTTAAAGGTAAACGCCCTTATGCGATAAACATATCGACAAATTGTCTCCGAATGTGTGTCACAGAGTTTTCAATCACAAAAACCTTAACCACAAATTTCTTCGATTTATCTTTTCATTCTTATCTTATTATCACTGAGTAAACATCTCATGGAGATAAGTTCATTGTTTTAAAATATAGTCTCTGGAGGTCTCCTCTGCCTCTGAAGTCTCTGAGTCAAACTCGGTGTTGCTGGCGTGCTAGGTACTGTCGCTCGACCAATTGCAATGCCCCACGGGCGGCAACTGCCTCGTTTCCATTCTCTGTACTTGCTTGTGCGGACAGTGTACTCCTGGCCCCGGTTGTTCAAAGGCTGGATAACGCTATCCACCGGATAAATCACTATCCAGTGGATAGCGTGGTATGTTTTGTCAACACTTATCCGCTGGATAGCGATTTATCCGCTGGATAGCGTTATCCAGCTTTTGAACAACCGGGGCCTGGTTGCCAGGCTTCTAGCCAGGATTTCAAAAGTGGCCGTCCAAAATACGCTATAGGGCCTGCTCAAATGAAAAATTCATAACGCAACTTATCTTCAATAAGTGGCAGTCCACAAGACGCCTGGACGCCCATCTGGCTAAAAGCCTGTGGTTGGAGGTTCGATCTGTGGTGTGGCAGGTGCTGCCGGCGTCAATTCACTTAACGCTTGACTTGGTACCGTGGTGGGTGCCACAATTCCGTCGTGGCTAGCAGACAGTGTCCCGGGTGTCGATACAGGATCATCCACCATAAACCTCTTCACATGTGAGGTGTTTCTCGAGTATTGGGTCCCACCTGGAGCCTCTACAATAACACTGTTGCCAGTCTTGCTTACCATACGGTATGGCGTTGGATTAAATGGTGTCGAGAATTTGTCTTTTCTCTCTTGCCTCACTAGCACTTGATCACCGACTGTAATACCTGATAATTTTGCATTCGCTGCTTTGTCGGCATATGCTTTGGTCTTTGCCTTAACCTCTGCGTCTCTATCCCGAGTTTCTAGGTCTAAACGACAATCAGCATGCAGCTCTGGCAGCTTCCCTCTAATCTGCCTATTGAACAACAATTCGGCAGGGCTTTTGCCAGTGATATTTGGCACATATCTTCTTAACGCCTTCTTCCAGTCGAACCCTTCAGGCAATGAGAATTCTCTTCATTAGGGAGGCGTTCTGCCGTTCAACTTCCCCATTGGCCTGGGGCCATTTGGGTGTTGTCCTGAGAAGCATGATTCCATTCTGTACACGGTATTCCTGGAATTCTCCAGAGGTGGACTGCGGTCCATTGTCGGACTCGATAGTCCTGGTATTTGGGCGTGCAACCAGTTGACATCCTTAGCAAGATTTGCAGAACTTCTCTTGTGCGTTATCGATACTAGGCCAGCATAACTTGCTTCTCAAATTCTGCTTTGTTCCTACAATTCCTAGATGTCCCTCATGTGCTAAGGATATTGCCTGGGGCCTTAGCTTGCTTGGCAGTATGATACGGGTACCTCTTAGGACTAGCTGTTCGATCACACACAGTTCCCCTGCGGCTGGTGCATAAGCCTTACATTTCTCAAATCGACCGGTTTTAATTGCTTCGCTCAGTGTTTTCAACTCTTCGTCTATTGCCGATACTTCTTCAACTTCTCGTGTGATTAGGGCTGCGGGCGTGGCACTGACAGCTGCAAATCGAACATACTCTTCTGCACCATGTTGGTGATTTGTTGTTTTGTTCTGACTGAGCAACCGTGGGAGGGCATTCCATAGATGTATGCGTGGTACCGTGGCGTCTCTTATCTCGAGTAACAAACTGCAAGACGGTCTCACCTTCTTATTGCTGGAGTCGGTTAAATGTTTGGTGGGCGAAAGCTGCATTGGCTTTGGGAAGAAAATATTCATTCAATGCTGACATGTTACAGCGGCGGCGCAATCCGTTGCTTCGCCGGTATTCGCGAGAGTAGAGAAGATTTTTTGTACATAGGCGTCTGCTAAATGGAGTAGCATCGCTCTTCTTGTTACCTCGTGTTTGCATTTGTAGTCTCAGTGACAATGAGACCTTTGCCATCCGCAAATATCTCAAAAGATGTCAGCCAACGCGTTCAGCGTGGTCCCAACGCGGCTGGATCCGAGTGACAATCAAACTTAGGAATCGCATTTGAAGCGCCATTTTCGAAGAAAGACATCTTGTGCCGTGCTTGTCATCGTCGCCAATGTCGTGTCCCCTTAGTACATAAATTAGGGGAGGTTTAACTAGCTGGAGAAGCGGAGCTACTACTGTAGTTCGGAAAGAAGCACACAACAAGTCGACCATGTGCTCTCTTTATTCTTCTCTCCCATGCTCTTTCTTGCCTACTTCCTGACATACATGTACAAAATATGACATACACGGTAGTAACTAATAAGAAAACAGGCTGTACACATCTATAACTGAAACTGAAAAGGCTTTATTGGGTTATTTCCTCTCGATTTATACCTAATCTTATGATATTTTAGACCATTACACGATGTAAATTTCGAAACGAACATTACGCTAGCAAATTAGTTTATTGGTAGATTTTATCACATATTTGACGGTTATTCTAACAAAAACTTATATTTTCCGCAAATCAACATTCCCTAAGGCCACTTGCGTTAAAACGTCGGCGAAAAAGTATTGATCTCTCTCCAAAATTATATTTTTTTGGCGTGGAAACCCCTTTTCGCCACACATTTACTTCTAGCACTAGCAATGTTTGCCCCCCTGACGATCCCAGAGTTCTTTGCGCATAGCATGGTATCCGATTACTGCAAATCGCGCATTAAGAATTGAAAAGCGGTATCTAGTATTTCTTTCTTTTTAGTTTTCCCTGAGTGATCGTATTTTCTTAACACTATTCCCTCTTTCAACTACAGAATGTCCATAATACGTCTGTGCAGTTCGAGGTGAAAGAATATGGTAAGATTTGTTTTCGATTGATTTAGTCGCAGTTTTGTTCGCGTTTTGTATAATTCTGACTTTCATTGTTGTGAACTTTCAGTTCTTCCGAAGTTCTCGGTAAAACTCACAGTGCCCCCTTACATACTGAGAACCGATAATGAAATCAAGATCGACGTAGCCACCAGGTATGCGTGACAATATCTAAGTTCTTTTTGAGCTTCCGTATGAAAAGGTCGGTGAAGCTCATCACCTCGCTCAGGGCCGGGTTGTATGTATGTAAAAATGCATACGTAATTAGCAACTCCCCATTGGGGCTTTTCAAGACCTATGTAAACAAACAATGATGAATAAACATAACCACGTTAAGATCCCAACTAGTGGGAGGCTGACCAGTTGGCTATTTAAAAGCGTAGCCGAAAAGTTGAACTCGGGGCTACCGAGAACAACATCATTTAGCGGCCAGAACGGGATTTGAACCCGCGACCTACGGATTTCAAATCCGGTGCTCCAATCATTCGACCACACTGCCTTCCTGTTATTCGAAAGCCTGCTAACGCCAACGTTAACTGAAGCATTATTTTGCCTTGCTTAAAAATGTCATTTCGCCTCTAACGTTTGGGTGTAGTTTAAGATTACTACAGCTTAAAACTGAAGGGGCAAACAATGTAAACAGAACACCTCATCAAAAAGTTACAGAAACTGAAAACAAAATTCTAGCTAACCCTGTGTTAGCTTAATCGGTCTTTGAACAACCCTGCTCAGGAGCTTAAACCAATTAAGGTTCTGGTCTCACCTTTTATTTCCGTTTTGTGCCTTACTTTCTGCCGGTGTCTCTATTCGTGTCTACTAGCAAGGGCTCCTTTCCTGAACAACGGTTGGTAACCGAGCCTTTTCAGTTTTAAGTGGTATCTTTTAAGAGGGAGCTAAAGCTTGAGCCACGCCCAGATTGGTCTCCCTTAAGGGAGTTAATTCAAAATTTTCGACGAGCATCCCTGAGTTTTTCATATGAGAGTCCTTCGGGGATTAAAACAGCCTGCCCTTGAATGTTGTCATTGTAAGGCAGTTATTTTGCTTAATAAAGTCATATATCAAAGACGAAATTCCGTGTCTGACCACATTCCCAGACACCCAAAAGAGAGAGTTAAAAATACGACGCGCTGCGAAGTATTTTTGACGATCTTTGCGGTAATATATCAAACACGAGAGACAAGGTTCCATCAGGATATCCAAACATCGGGAAGAGGGTTGAAAATACGACCCGTAGCGGAGTATTTTTTACGAAGTTCGAGGTTTTTGGATAGCCGGTGAAACATTGTCTCGAGTGTTTGATATATCTTCTCAATTGAAACAAAAACTAAGGAGTAAACAGAGAAGTAAAGTCGTCAAAATCTGCTAATTAAGACGGAATATCCAAACCTCTTTCACGGTTGTCATTTTCTTTGTTTTAACGTGATGAATTATTGATGAGTTCAGTTGAGAAGTGTTTAGAATTGTGATCAACTATGGCCTTAAGTGCTTGATAAATCTTCCTAATCGAAGCTAAAACTAAATAGAAAATATAAAACAAAACTAATAAAACCGTAAATCTATGCTTATTAAGATCAAATATCTAACAACATTACGGTCAATATATCGTTTGTTTCAAACTTTGCGAATTATTACATGTAATGAGCGTGAGAATCAATTCTTAACACACGTAACCTCTTGTTACGACATTTTATATGATTTTTTTTTCAAGGTACACGTATGGAAAACCTGTTATTGGCGACGTAGTTGTCTCTATGAGTATTGCGGCACTTGACGGCCGTACCATTCTTTTCGCAATACAACGCCCCATGGTAAGCTATTTCCTCAGTTATTTTCACGCAAAGAAATGGATAATGCTTCCCACATAAATCTAGAAACATACAAAGCAACATTAAAGCACAAGCACGAGATCGCTTCACTCTCCACCGCTCGCGCATGTGACTCAAACGTGAGCCTGTTCGCAGACTATATTCTTCGTAATTGGACTTACGTAGGTTGAACACCTCCTTGCTAATACTTGCAGCTGGATCTATTTTTCAAACTGATAGACAAACGTCTGCGCCAGGCCAGACCAGTCGCCCACGAAATATGAGTTTATCTCGGTTTCATGTAGCGACTAGGAGTATTTATGGCCCTGATGCTGGCCCATGACAGGATTACCCACTTCCCCCCTCCCCCCTCCCCCAGCGCTATATATTCACCGGTAACCATTGACACACACCAGTACCCATTGACACACCTGAGTTCATAGGCGTACGAGCCGGGGGGGCGGGGGGGGGGGCTGCAGCCCCCCAGTCGCAGAAAATTTTGAGATTTTTCGGGCAAAACGCTGATGATTCGGGCAAAAGTACTCGGGAGAGAGCATTCTAAAAGGTAGTCAAGGCCTGGCTTGTAGGTTACTTTCACTGGCGTTTGTCTTGTCAAATCGGAGTTAAGGTCAAATGATCTAAGGATCCACAATTGCAGGTATTCTGTTTTGGAAAAGCCATATGCCAATTAAATGTGTACCGTGGGAATCCATGATGTTATTTCCATTAGTGACAGAAGGATGAAAGCAAAGGACGACCAAGATGGGCTCCTGCCAAGACTTATGTTTTTGTGGTGGCTCTGAAAAGAGCCCTTTTGAATGGCTCCGCAAAGTGCCGGTTTAAAATTTTCCTGAACTTCTCGCACGAGGAACAATTAACTGTTTCTTTTATAAGTTTCTGATTTTACCAGGCTGTCGAATGAAGTCATAGGCTAGGAGTATGCAATGTTTCAAAATAACTACAGTGGAATCCTGATTTCTCGAACCCTCATTTTTTCGATCCTTCCGATAACTCAAACCAAAAGTCGTTTCCCTCTCCTCACTCAAACGCCATAATTTCACGAACTGTCCGGCCGATTTTTAAAAGCAATTTTCATCAGTTCCCTTGGATGTTCCAAAAAATCGGAATTTGGCTGTGTTTCCGTAATGATAACAGTTTCATTAGACGTAAGAATTGGGAACGTTTTTGTTTTTACTGCGATTTGAGTACGTATATACAACTGACACTTTCGGGCATTTTGTAATTTTTTTCGGGCAATAAGGTCGCCGCCTCCCCAAGTCCGAGGGTGGCCGTACGCCTATGCCTGAGTTGAGAGGGATTCTGTGAGAGTCCAGTGTCTTGCACAAGAATACAACGTAATGATCACTTCCAGGGCTCGAACGTGGTCCGCTCGATCCGGAGTTCAGCACAATTCCTGCACACCTAGAGAGTTAAATTGAGATGTTCTTAGGTGAAATAAACAATCTTACTAAGTTTCGTCCTCGGTATCACATTCGTCATAGGTAACGATCCCCTTGTGTTCAGTTAATTACTGACCCTGGAAATGTCACCGCCATATTGCCTGCCATTGTTTTCTTTTACTCAGCTTAACTCAAGTGGAGTCACCACCATACAACAGAAAGTTCAGGTCATCCAGGAGCTTCCAGGAGGCTTATGGTTTCCAGAAAAGAGCAGACTTCAGGTCCAGGCGGAAGTTATAGAACGGGCTACTGGCAACACGGCAACTGTTGTGGACACGTCGTGCCAGTTTACATCAAGTCCGTATCTCATACAGTTCAAAGACACAGCAAAGTACTTTAAACCAGGCCTGCGTTTTGTAGTGAAGGTATGGACGGATTGTACCGTGTTTTTAGTTTCTTTTTTTTCAATTCGAGAACAGTTCGAACTACGAGCAATAAGTGCAAAATAATGCTTGCTAAAAATCTACTCACAGCACCGTAACTTTTTTAATACTATTTGAAACATCTCACTGTACTGTGACCCCGGGATTAAAAACCCAAGCATTCTTGAGAAAGTCAGTAAAACCTCGTGAGAATACTTAACGTGTGTGCTATTTAATAAAACGCGACGGGCATTTGAGAACTCAAGGGAAATGTAGAAAACAAGAGCCCCATTTCTACATTTCTCGAGTGTTCTCAAATGTCTGGAGTGCTTTATCACAGTAATACACGGCTTAGGCTTCTTCATTTGCTTTTCTGATATCGATTTTACGCACACAAAACAATAAATCACGCGCTCTTTCTATGTTTTATACTCTGATAAACATGGGTTTTTGACCAATCAGAGCGCGCGCAGGGTCCTAGCTAGTGTGTGTTTCAACTAGTGCGAAACGTCCGTTTTCATTGAAATAGGCCTTTTGCAACAAACAATCACATGGTACAAAATCCGCCATACTGGAGGGCAAGCTCATTACTATTCCCGCAGTGGGAAATCAAAACAAAGGCCAGTCACGCTTGACTGGTTGAGGTCTCTTTGTTTTAAAGTCCCAGTGCGAGAATAATAATGAGGTTGCCCTCCAGCATGGCGGATTTTGTACCATGTGATCGTTTGTTGCAAAAGGCCTATATGGATAAAGTCAAGTTCAATTTTCTCTCGGGGCGGTCAGCTTGAGAGCCTAAGTGTCGATAAGTTTTTTTTTTCACCTTTATTCAAAATATTACCATGCTATGAGGATTTTTTGGTATTTTATTACTGCATTGTTGCTCGATTGTTCTGCGGATCTCATCTTAATGCCTAAATTTAAGAAATAAACCAATGAAAAGATCGATATTGCAACTGAATATATAATTAATCAGTGCAAATTTTCTAATAATTAAAACGGTCAGAGTTTTAAGCACTGCTGCCTTAAAGTCCTTCTAAATCGCCCACTCCCCCTATGAACACTAAAAAACCCCAGATTTGAAATGGAAACTGAACAGGAATCCCCGGTGGTGGACCGGACCGGCCCCCGACCGGACCGGTCTGATCAGTTGGCTGTTTACTTAGCGTGGTGCGGAATGAACTCGGAACAACCAAGTACAAGTCCATTTAACGCAGACGATTTACCCAAGGAATCTTCCAAGAGGACTTTTGTCGGATTGTATTCTTAAATAATGTTTTCTAAACATTTTCCGAGTGTCATGGACGTGTTTCAACTGCCTCCTAGGTCAAGGTCACCCACCCCAACAAAAAACCGGCCAGGAATGTTCCGATTGTTAGTTCCGCTCAAGGCAAAGTAGGAGATAACTTCATAGATGTGAAAAGAGAGGAGGAAGAAGAGGAGGATAGAGATCCCAACGGATTAGACCTGACAGATGAAAACGGAGAAGCCGAGTTTGTTATAGATGCTTGCACCAACTGTGACCCCATCAAAATAACGGTATGAACGAATATCATCGTACCATACAATACAAGTTCCTTTCATCTCCGATAACAACCTTTCATTGTCGTTGTCGTTGTTTGTTTGTTGTTGCTGTTTTTGTTGACGAAGGTGATTTAGTTTTTTTTTCATAAACTCTAAGATTTTCTTGTGCGATATATTTGCTTTTCTTTTTTATTTGGCGACGGTATTAATAAAAATAATATTTGAAAGATTACCCTTTTTTGTAGGTCAATTTGGTCTTTTAGTCAGAATTAATTCAACCCAGGATAATTTGTTTCAACCTAAGATGAATTTTTCAAACCAATTGTTGTTTTTGTTGTTTTCGCTTTTGGGTGTTGTTAAAAGAATAACATGCATTTCACAAACCCCCGCTCAGTTTCTAACCCTACCATACTCTCATCATCATCATTTAAATAACCCTAAGTGGGTATTGGGCCACTTACCCTACTCTACCAAGATCTTATTGTTTCTCGATGTGTGCTACTTTTAATAAAAGGTTAAAACTGACAACAAAATACTGGAAGAATCACAAAATGCAGAGGCCGTTTACCTGGCGAGGAGATTCGATTCGGGAAATGCCCCATTGATTATGGTTCGCCAACTTTCACCAGGAAAGGCAAGTAAATCAATCTTTATTTCAGCACGAAACCATGCCATATTTACGTGCATGGCCTTGGTTCTCCTAAAAGTTGTGTTAAAATGTATATTAGCTTGTCATCGTTCTTTTTAGGCTTTTAGTGCCGTATAATCTTAGTTTTGTTGTGTAGAATATTGTACCCCTTACCCATTACCCTCCTAGAGTCAAACAATGTCATGAAAGTGATTGCCGTGTTTAAGGTCTGGTTCCGAGATTCTAGCAATAAAACGACACAACGACATAATAAGGACGTTATACAACTCGATATTTTTGCAGCGTGAACAACGTGACTTAATGACACAAAAATAGCATTACAGCATGACCATAACGACATGTGTAAAACTCTAACCTTTTCCTTTTGTCTTTATGCCGATGTTTGCACTACAGCTGTTTACATTGCATTGTCGTTAGGTCGCTGATGTGAACCACACCTTAGTCTGTTGGTGAAACTCTATTAAACAATTAGATTATGAGTTCGAGATTTCTAACGCATGATAGTTGACGAGGGCGCTTCCCCAGTTAACTATCACGCAGAGAAATCGAGAGCGCATAGTCTAATTGTTATAGTATTTATTAAATTCATTTTGAAATCACTGGTTATCCTTGTAATGTGATTGGCTCTCAGCGCGGCGATTTATTCACGAATCGCACTATCTTTTGCTCCAAATCGCATCTTTTTCTCAGCCAATGAGAACGGGACAGTAAAACAAAACAACCAATCTGTTGCTGATAGTCAACAGCTACGCATCGGTGCACATCACGCATCACGTTTGAACCTGATGTAACATAATAAAACAGTTCTTTTCTATGCGTTACTTGACATTTTTTTTCTTTTTATGCAATGAGACTACGGTAAATTTATACTAAAACAATTAGACTACTCGCCCTCGTTTTCTACGAGCGATAGTCAACTCGGCTGCGCCTCGTTGACTATCTGCTCGTAGAAAACTCGGGCTCGTAGTCTAATTGTTAAATAGAATGCCCTAGGACGGCTATCAGACGATAGTGCCCGGTCAGCGGTAGTGGCTCACCAAAGGGAGCTTTCGCCTACAGTTTTTTTAGATAGGATGAAAAGAATTTTTTGTAACATTTCGATTTTAGTTAGAAGAGAGCAAGAGAAGCTGTTTTTAGGCTGAAAACTGCGGTAAACTACGGTACAGTAAAACGTCATGCGGGCGGAGGGGTTTCATTAGAGTCGAGGTTTCCTCCTCAAAAGTTTCTTCTTTAGAAGTCAACAGTTGACGTATAAAATTGTTTACACATGTATACATAGATGTAATACCATCTCAAGAGGATACAACGAAACAATACGAAACACCTAAGCGCTCCATGGTGGTTGGAAATTTTGATAAATAAATCCTTGTCGTTTTCAGTTCAGTTGAGGTATGCCGCTACGGGAAAATTCAGAGGTGAACAA
>JAHPZR010035770.1:0-5000 GCA_019787425.1 Platygyra sinensis
TACAACAGACTGTAGAAATTAACACTACCAAGAGAAAATGATGGGACAGAGAGGGACATTGAGGGCGTTGGCTGGGATATGTCGAGTCCACTAAAGTTATTTTTAGCTTTAGGCGGAAACGGAAGTTTATTTTCCCAGACGTCCGCATGATAGCTTTCATCCGTTGATCTGGGAATTTTAAAATGGCGGTCGGCGTGGAAATACGTTTTCGTCAGTAGAGAAAGAACTACAACCTCTTCGAAACAAAAACGCTAGGGGGCATGAAGGAATGTCAATGTTTGTCCTCCGAGAACTTGAACCAAAGAAAACAGCGATGAAAACAATAAAGAATTTAATTGCTTTCGTTTGTTAATTGTAAACAACATGCAGGAAGTATCGTATTGTTCGATATTGTAACATAACATGAAATACTGTTTCAATCTGTAGCGATCGGGATACCACTGAACGCATCGACAAAAGAAATCTTAGCTCACCGAAAAAAAAACGGAACCAATTTTCCACTTAGCTAAGTTTGTAAATTAATAAGTCATTTAATTATTGCTGTATTTTTTTTTTTTCAGTCTTTTATAACTTAAATTGTACGGGGAGCTAACTAGAAAAACATATCGGTTTCACTTAGCTCCCCATTTCGCAACCTACTAACCAACTAAAAGAAAAAAAGAAGTATAAAAATGCCTACCGAAACTTTACGTAAGAATTTAATAAATCAAAGTGTAAACCAAAACAATTATGCGCTGCAATAAAACATTATCAGTAACATTAGTTGATTTGACATTATCCCAAGGCCAGGATGCTGGGAGCCTCACCCTCTCTGTCTCATCATTTTTATGACACTTACATGTGCCCTGTAAGTTAATATAATAATAATTATTTCCAATGCCAATCAAAAAATTAATTAAGATATTTCTATTCAATTCTTAAAATTTGCAACCAGTCGTACAAACAGCCAGAATTTGATGTTTGTTTAGTTGTCTTGTAACCACTCACATGTAGTATGGAAGAGCTTTCAAAAAGGCTTTCAAAAAAGTCCATTTCAAAAAGTTACACTACAAACACTAATGCCCCAGCAGGGTTTGTGGCCCCCAGAGGCGCCAAGAGACCCGAGGAAGGCACATTAGGACTCCCCGCGTAAGTAGAGAGAGAAGAAGACGAGAGAATGTAGCGTATTTCCGCCGTTATATAGCCGCAACAAAATCTCCGATTTGATCGCTTGCACGCCCGCAAGGGATCGACGTTTTTCCCGCAAACGCTCATGGGAGGCCAGCAAAGGGACACGGGCGCGAGGACTTGCGGGATCGGCGTCTTTGCCACGAGCTTTGTCCTTGGTTTAGATCTCGAGTTCAAGCGTCCCTGAAAAGCGTTTTGTATTTGCCGGCCTCCATTACTATTTCAGCTCGATTAAATTAGCTCGCTTCGAAATGGCCGAGATTATGATCTAAAACAAATTGAAACGCTTTCAGAGATCCTGAAGATGGATTTTGGGGGAAAAACAGCTCAGAGAGTCCTGAAGTATACTAGATCGAAATTCGAGGCCAGTGTGGTTCATTTGCGACTAAATAGCTAAATCAGTATAGTACCTTCCGATCGTCAGAATTACCCAAGGATAACAATAAGGTGACAGGCCTGCGCGACTCCCATTCACGTGTAGTAGCCGCTTAGGAAGTTTTGCCCCTTTTGTATGGTACGATCGGAGGATCTTTGAATATTTCGCTAAGCACTAATCCTGTGTTTTCAGGGAGACATTTCGTCAGAGTAAAGCCGTTAGAGGTCATATTTCTGTGTGGCTTCCGCTGTTATCCGCTTGTAATTTGCAGAGTTTGACACCTCTGTTTTTTTTGCCAGTTTTTTTCTCTTGATATTGCAAGATATGTTTTAGGTTCTCTCAAATGTTAGCTCTGGAGGAATAAAGTTTGAAATATTCCTTTGGCATCTCGTTTATTTGGATGGCTTATTTTCACTGAGTAATCTTACGGCTGGGATCCAAATGTAAATGTTTTGCGGCGTTTTCATTGAGGACAAAAGCTTGACTCTAATTTGCATATATGGCGACTGTAACGCGATACTTTTGTTTACATTTCACCTCTGTTGTGCTTTCGAGATACGTTTGCTCGTACACTCTTTTCTTTTCTAAGGATGTTATTTTTCCGGCCCAGACTGAATATTCTTATTTTTCTGCCGCTTTTAGGCTGAAAATATTCTTGTATTATTCTTACATTATAGCTTATGGCATTTTCGTTTTATTTAGAATTTATTAGGCTATCAAGTACAAGTGTTTGGTTTCTGGATCTGGATCGCGTTCAGCACATTGTGCATGTGCTCTGGACACCACTTTTCGTAGCGAGGCCAAGATGTCACATCAAAATATATTCTTATATAAAAAAGAGTTCATATCAAGACAATTGTTTTTTTTTAGTATCCGACTAGAACAATAACGTTCAATATTTTTGTTTCAATGAGCAGAAATAAAAGAAAGCGGGGGCAGCTTTAGTGATAACTATTACTAGTTTAAGGTTAATTTTATTTTGATTAAAGCATTAATAGAACCGTTACAGAGAAAAAAACTGGCAAAAAAAACAGAGGTGTCAAACTCTGCAAATTACAAGCGGATAACAGCGGAAGCCACACAGAAATATGACCTCTAACGGCTTTACTCTGACGAAATGTCTCCCTGAAAACACAGGATTAGTGCTTAGCGAAATATTCAAAGATCCTCCGATCGTACCATACAAAAGGGGCAAAACTTCCCAAGCGGCTACTACACGTGAATGGGAGTCGCGCAGGCCTGTCACCTTATTGTTATCCTTGGGTAATTCTGACGATCGGAAGGTACTATACTGATTTAGCTATTTAGTCGCAAATGAACCACACTGGCCTCGAATTTCGATCTAGTATACTTCAGGACTCTCTGACCTGTTTTTCCCCCAAAATCCATCTTCAGGATCTCTGAAAGCGTTTTCAATTTGTTTTAGATCATAATCTCGGCCATTTCGAAGCGAGCTAATTTAATCGAGCTGAAATAGTAATGGAGGCCGGCAAATACAAACGCTTTTCAGGGACGCTTGAACTCGAGATCTAAACCAAGGACAAAGCTCGTGGCAAAGACGCCGATCCCGCAAGTCCTCGCGCCCGTGTCCCTTTGCTGGCCTCCCATGAGCGTTTGCGGGAAAAACGTCGATCCCTTGCGGGCGTGCAAGCGATCAAATCGAGATTTTTTGCGGCTATATACCGGAAATACCTACATTCTCTCTTCTTCTCTCTCTATTACGCGGGGAGTCCTAAGGTGCCTCCTCGGGTTTTGGCCCTCTGGGGCCAAAAACCCTGCGGGGGCAAAAATAAGTGGAATATTCATTATACATTGAAGAAATCATTCCTCTTTGATTTGCTATTAGAAAAATCACCGTTCTATACAAGTAGATGCAATGACGACATTTTTTTACGCTAACTAATTTAGAGCTTAATGCTTGACGGCTTTTTGTTTAGTTTAAGTGTAGAGACGCAACAACCTGGTTTTAGACGCATCGAGCATGATTTCCCCGTTTTGAATGACTTATTAAACAGTGTAAATTCCTGTAAAACCAGAGAGTGTACATTTTGTCGCTTGTCCTAAACAGGGTCTTAAAATGGAGGTTGTTGTCCTACATAGGGTAGGGTTTTTAGCGTATTTTTGTCCTAAACAGGGTCAGGATTTCAAACCCTCGGCGGCACCCCTGTACCCAAACATGGGTCAAGTACCCCCCCCCCCCCCCGGGCTTTATCGATAGAGAAAAGTGAATTTATGGCATCTAGGAACTGGGAAACGCTCTCGGTCCACAGTTGTTACGTTTGGAAAACGCACTTCGCTTAATATTGTTCACGAATTCCTTCACTCATCTGCATTTCTTGCCATTTTAACGAACTACTCCTTCCCTTTAACAAACTCTTGTGGTCTTTGCGGATCGATGCCGATGAAAAATTTCTCCTTCTGAGATGAATGAGCGCTTCCCGTTCAGGCCGTGTTTGGTTCAGGCGTGAAGGTTCCCTGCAAACTTGACTGATATGGTATAGCCGACGCATATTAGGAAAAGACTGGAAATCTGCTCTAGTAATACAACTGTTTCGAACAGTTGTAAATCACCATGTTCAGTAGAGGATACACTTGTTTGTGCCACGGTGAAAACATCACACACACAGACCGTGATCACGGACTGACACATTTCACGAAATAGCCAGTGCACGGCACTAAACAACCAACCCGGGTGAAACCACACAAAAAGTCACTTTAAATTTAACTAACTCCGTCAAAAAATCTATTGTTCTTCAATTAATTTCCATGGCAATTGTTAACCCGAAAATAGCGGCCACTCACGATTTATCGGTAACCTGGTTAATTGTAATTGATTAATAGAAATGACCTGGTTAACTCTCATAGTGCAGCCACAGGGCCATGATATTGTTCTAGACACAACGCTGTGTGAATTTATTAATTTCTTCTTCCTTCGCTTTTTGTTCACTGATCGTGATTAATATATGTAGTCCAGAAGGGGATCCAGAAGGTGAGTCCAAAAGGGGTCCGGAAAAGTTTCCAAGAGGGGGTCCAGTAGGGGTCCAGATTGAGGAGTCCACGTTTTGTACCCACCTGTCCAGCCGTTTTCAGTTGAAATGCTGTTACTGCTGCGCTGGGACCAGTCCTTATGCGGGCTACAATCACGCGACATAATTACGCAAATGCTTTTTCATCTGTTTTAACCTGATTTGAGAACGGTTGAAAAAGTTGAAAACGGTTTTTACCCGACAGAGCACGAAAAATCTCAACCAACCAGAAACGGTTGATCCTAATAGAACAAGACCTAAGGTCGTGTTAAACTACAATAAAAGAGTTGAATCCTTGACTCTAATTCTACTCTTCATACTCCAGACTTTGAGCTCTGTTTGCAGTGGTTTCTGGAGAACGGTCTGGAGTTTAGTGTAACTGCGTCAAAGTACAACTTGTTCATAGATTGTTATATAAGCCGACTGTTAAG
>JAHPZR010035770.1:7500-17019 GCA_019787425.1 Platygyra sinensis
GTATCTCATGACACGGACCCTGAGATGGCTCTGCGCCTGCTCTGTAAGGAATGGAAGCTGGACCTGCCCAAGCTGCTCATCTCTGTCACCGGAGGCGCAAAGAATTTTGTGCTTCACCCAAAGCTAAAGCAAGTGTTGAGAAAAGGTCTTCTTAAGGTAAAGAGTTGATTTGCGCTGAAACTGTGTTATCTTACAGTCAAACAGTTACAGGAAAAGGAAGTATTATTTAATAGTACAAGGTTGACGTCTCAGAACTCATGTTTCTACTTCATTACTTGTTTTTTCTAGCTTATGGCAGTGGAAATTCATGTTTGCACATGATTTGTTTTACATTTTGACTTCAATCAAGCCGCGCTTATGCTTTTTTGCGTTTAATTGTGGAAACATCTTAGAATATAGATCCCCTCTGCACAGCAACTGATTGACATCATTCCTGTTAGTTCTGCGAAAGCGTTCCAGGCGTCAACTAACGTGAAATGAGGCTGATTGAGTCATGCAACAGCTGCTGTCAGTAACGAGTATGTAACGTCACGAACTCTAAATCATGTTTCATGTGAAGAGGAATTCATTCATTTGTTCACTGTCGCCTTTCGTTATTTTGCGTATTAAAATACGCAGGCATTGTATCTTACAGGCATTGTATCTTGTATGTTTAATGTGCAAATTTTTAATAAATTCTCTCCAAGAAAGCCAAAAAACCAATTTTATCGAAATACTCACCCTGCACCTTATATTCACAGGCTGCGGAAACTACAGGGGCCTGGATCATAACTGGCGGCACAAACACGGGTGTCATGCGACATGTGGGTGAGGCTGTGCGAGGTCACACAGTCATGTCACGTGGTGCTCAACTCAAGGACAATGCTCAACAGGTTCATTTGATTGGCATAGCGACCTGGGGAATCGTGGATCATAGAAAATATCTTGTCGCCAATCAGGTGAAGTCATAATAAGTCAGCCAAGTAAGAGACGGGAAAATATTTGGGGAAAAAGGATTGGAAATTTGAGTTTTCAAATACACCGTACTTCCCTTTATGAAGTGCGCCTGCAGGGAATCATGGAAGTAGTATTCATCAGCTTGCAAAGACGGCACACTGATCTCAACGGCGGATATGACCAAAATTAAATAAATAATAAATAAATAATAGTAATACAATAATAATCATAATAACTGTATATACAAGCACTGAGATTCATGGCTGTGCTATGGGTAGTCCAGTTAGCCCTATCGTTGCCAACCTCTGCATGGAAGTGATTGAAGAACTAGCTATAAGTACCTCATCAGTCCCTTGCATACGGTCGGCGCGCGGGAAATTTGAATTGACCAATCAGGATTCAGCAGGCGAGAAAAACTTTACTGTCCTGACGTCAATGTAAGTTTACAGGAAAGGTATTGAAGCCAGCCAACTTTTGTCGCTGGAGATGGCACTAAATATTCACGACAAGGGGATTTACAATTGTCAAAACCCTATCAGTTCTTAAAATGTGAAAAATATGAAGAAGTCTGTGTCTCCAAGCTTCTAATTTGGCGCCAAATCTGAGTCGCCGGCGTTCGGCATGGCAACTCGCTCGTAGTTCGTCGAGTGTCGCCAGGTAGGGTGATAGTTGTCTTATTTTGAACAAAATATCCTGTTTCTCGTCAAACTAAACCCGGAATTCTCGAGTTAAGTATTAGAAGAAGCCAAAGCAACTTTAGGATTGTCTCTATTTTTGTTACCTGCGAAGAAAAAGGCTATTATCGTGTCGTTTCGGTAGGACAGCTAAGTTTTGACTGCCGCTCGTAGTGCGGGCTCAGCCGCCGTATGCAAGGTCCCACCAAAGGACTGGAAACGTTATGTTGACGCCGACAGTTTCGTGACTACCAAGCATAAGCGTACGGGGCGGGGTGGGGGGGGGGGCGAGGGGGGCTGCAGCCCCCCCCCCCCAAAAAAAAATGGGGGCAACTCAGATTTTTTGGGCAGCAAGAGAAATTTGGGCAAAGCCAACTTTTAAAGATGTTTTCAAGCTTTTTTTTTAATAGATAGAAATTTTCTATTTTTACCTGAAGTCGGCATTGTAAAGCCAGTTAAAGACACATGAGACAGCGGTTGCCTAGCACGTGACGAGCATTTGGTCATTAGTAAAAGGGGATCATAAGTTGTTATACATATTTCTATTTTTTTTTTGTTTTGTTTTGGGGGGCAGTGTACTGTAGTGCACTGCACTAGCTGATGTTGTAAATTAATTAGAATAAATTTTCGCATAGCATTCTAGAATCGTATCGTAGATTGTCGACTGGTGTCTGGAGACTCTCAGAAGACCTGAGTCAAGTGCTAGGCTACCACTTCTCGTGTGAATTTAAATGGGTGAAGCCAGTGAAATTCACGCCCGTAGTTTCCTAAAAAGTACGCGACAGTGGAAGCAAATACGCATCTTGCATGCGTTTTCTTGTAGAACTCTCCTTGTACCATATTAGACATGTCAAATCCAGCTGCGCCACAGAACGAAAGCGGGCCTATTGCCATCGCGTTAAATGCACCGTAATCGACGGCGATATTCTGGAAGCCGAGCAGAAAATATACGCGAGTTTTCGTCGCGTGCGCAGACTGTTTCAGAGTATTCTAAGGTGGTGCATATCCTTGCAGTGATACCTGCTACATCGTGTTCATCAGAACGATCATTCAGTGCGTTGCGCCGATTGAAAACTTACCTCCGCAGCACCATGGGGCAACATCGTATCAGCAACAGTGCACTTATTAACATTGAAAGGGCATATGCCAACTCTGTAGTCAACAATGACATGGATCGTATCATTGACATCTTCGGCCGTCGAAATGGAAGAGACAGCTATTTCTTTTAAGTTTTAAAGTGTTTTTTGAGTTCGTATGATAGATTCATATAATATTTAAGAATATTTTCACTTCATATGTAGGCACTTTGTTAGTGCATCGTATGACCCTCGTTTCCTTTCGACTGTTTCGTAAAAATTAGAGCGACTTGTAAGAATTTTTTGCCTATGCTACCAAGAAGGACGCAGTCTCTTCCTTTCACAATGCTCTAAACGCCTCCGATCCCAAAATTTCTTTCACTATTGAACTTGAAAACAATGGTCAAATTGCCTTCTTGGACACCTTGGTTTCAAGAAGAAACAGTGTTGCTGTCATTGATGTTTATCGCGGAAGCCAACCCCCACTGACAGATACTTGGATTTCTCTTCTCATCATGATATAAAGCACAAAATCAGCACGGCCTCGACCCTTTTGTTTCGGGCATCTAGCCTCCCTAGCAACCATGAAGGAAAAACACGGGAAACCAACCACGACAGAGCTACGTTAGAAGCTAACGGCTACCCATCGACTGTTATTTCTAACATTCTCAATAAGAAGCCACCCTCACCTACAGTTCCCCCACCAAAAGAACTGGTTTCTGTGTTTTTCAAATGGGTTGAGCCATCTGATACTTACAAGGGTTTTGCATGCCTCCCCTACATCAGCAGTCTAACTGAGCCTCTCACGAGATTACTCCGTAATAACGAAATCCGCGTTGTCAACAAACCATTCAAAACCCTTCAAAAAGAATTGCCGTCTCCGAAGTTCAGACAACCTTCAGATCTCCAATGTAATGTTGTTTATAAAATTCCATGCAAAGACTGTCCTTGGAACTACATAGGAGAAACCGGAAAGATGCTTCCAAACCCGAAAAAAGAACGTAAACGAAATTTGAAGAACTATGCAACGGGCTCGAATGTTTGATAACGCTTGTGTTATTGACAAAGGCAATTACCGCGTTCGAACGAAAACACTAGAATCCTGGCACATAGCAAAAACTGTCGACGCGGAAAATAACTCTAAGCCGTTGCCAAGGCAATACTCCATTTTATTATAATTAGACCTTATTTGCATTTTATTTTTCACCTCCTTTTTAACACTTCTTTTTGTATTCTACTTTTATAAAAGTTTTTCGCACCCCTTTTTGCATATATTCCCTTTGCGCGGTTACATTTTTCATTCGTTAAAGGCTATAGACCGACAGCCGAGAACTTCTGTTTTTAACCTTTTTAACCAGAGAACGTTTTTACTCTTTAGACAAAATTGCCCTATATTTCGGTTTGCAATACAAACCTTCCTCAGGGACTGAGTGAAAAAAAGTATGTGACAAGAAAACCGTTCCAAATAACAATACGTGACCGAAATATGGGGCAATTTTGTTTAAAATAATTTAGTCCTTTATTCCGTTTTATTTAATGAGTTAAATATATGTATACTTGGCTGTGTGACTGCGTTTGCCATACAGCTTAAAATTGAACGTGTCAGAAAAGAACTGATTTAAAATAGTCGCATATCACGCTTTTTTAACTTACTTAGCTGTAGAAACGATATTGACAATCAATGGCTAATTTCATAGTTGTGTTTCTATCAGGAAGTGGTGCCATACCACATGACCTCCAGCATGCTGTCACAAGGGGCATGTCTGGATAACAATCACACTCATTTCATCCTGGTGGATGATGGGACGATCAACAAATATGGAGGAGAGATCTCATTTCGCGCGAGTCTTGAGAACTGTATCTCGCGAAAAAAGATGGAGAAATCTTGTGGTAAGATTCACTTAACCTTACACTGAAGGCAATTCATAATTCAGTTGTATGTGGTGTGTTAATTTACCATGCGCTTTTTCGTAAAGTGAAGAAAGATGTTGATTTGAGTTAGAGTGTGTTGAATAATTTTAGTCTCCACAAACGTAACGAGAGATCGAGACGCTAAAAAATGTTCTTTCTGATGTTCTTTCTACGACTGTTGGCTTATCAGAGCGAACCCATGGCGTACCTGTGGTGCTGCTTGTACTTGAAGGAGGACCCAACACCATTCGCACAGTTCTGGAGTCTGTAACCAGGAATCCTGCTGTTCCGGTTGTTGTTGCAGAAGGCAGTGGCCGCGCAGCTGATATCTTGGCATATGCGCATCGCTTCATTTCTCAAAGTAGCTGGTAAGCACTGATTCTCGTCTCCAGAGCCGACGGCGCCTGGGCACAAGAAAATAGTTGGCTCTGGATTTGGCTCTGGATACATGACTTGACTAGCTTAAGATCCTCTCTGATTACAACACAAACAGAACCAGCATTAACAGAGGAAATTAAAAATAGAGAAGAAAATCCTTACCCAAAGTGGCATTCATGTGTTTCGTTGTAGAGCATATCACCGAAGAATTCTGCCCTTTGAAGCCACTTTTAAACTTTGTAGGCGTTGATTATAAATTATTTTTTTGTGTCAGTTTTTCTAGAGTCCACCCCACCTGCCATAATTTATCTTCTACTAATGGCGCGGATGTTTATGATATCTACTTAATCGCTGCAGTAAACTGGTTTTTCAATTTGCCTTTTTCTCTAGTGACCTTCAAGAAATGGTGGATGTCGTCGACCATCATCAACTATTTGTGAAAATCGAAAAAGCTTTCCCTGAGTGTGACGAAGAAGGATGTCTCAAGATTTACGAGAATGTACTGAGATGCGTCGGCAACAAGCAATATGTATGTTACATGTTGTTCATTGCTGCAATAAATTTTCTTTCTTCTCCTTTCTTCCACAATATTCGGATACCAATCTTATACGGTTTCTTAACGAGCAAAAAATAACAATAATACAACTTTGAGTGGGTTTTTTTGTGCTTAACCTTTTCTCTTTTATCAGGCTCGTCTGTCTCAACACTTTGTAAGCAGCATTTTTTCTGGATTCTCGACACAAAATTGAACAAAGGTTTCAATATAGTTGTGCTATAAACGCTTTCTCTTGATTTCATTATTTAGATCACAGTTTTCAGTGTGAATGAAGAAGGAATGGACATCGACAGAGCAATTTTAAAAGCACTCTTGAACGGTATTAGTTTATATTGTTTTTACGTCAAGTAAAATTTATTTCATTTTCAAGTTAATCACAGTGTGCGTTCCGCACCGACATTAGAAACAGTAAATGAGGATCCCATCATAATATTTGTTATCTCAAGGTTAGACAGTGACTTGTGTATCGATACGAGCATTGTAGTCACCTCCATGAAAACGGCCTGCGCTTCGCAACATATTTCCCTCAAACAAGCTATATTATTATTCATTCAAAATATTTCTCCGTTTCTGATTGGTTAAAACCACACGCATAATTCCCCATAAACATCTGCTGTTGACCAAATATTGAATCAATGACGTCAAAAGTGCAGCCCGCTGCAAATTATTGAACCGATGACGTCAAAATGACGTCAAAAGTGCAGCCCGTTGAAGATTATTGAACCGTTTCCCGAGAAAACCCGGGGACAGTGTTGTGTTATATTTGGTGAGCGGAAAAACAAAGAGCGAAATGGAGAAACTTCTTCAAGAACTAGGAAATATTTTGAATGAATAATAAAGCAATTATTGAATTCGGCTTTCGTGGGTCATGAAGAATTCTGCAGATCTCGGAGGGTGTTATCCACCTCGGCCTTCAGCCTCTGTGGATAACACCCTCCTGTATCTGCAGAATTCTTCATATCCTACTCAGCCTCATTAAATAATTGCTAATTATTTTACACATAAGGTTGTCTATCTGTCATCGATATTCTTCGGTTCGGGTAAGCCAAAACTTCAGTTGAGTATAACCACAAGAAGTCTTGCTTTATATTTCATGCTACATGCTAGTGCAACAACTACAACTTTACAACTTTCCAAAGTTTAATTTACAACTTTTCAGACTTTCCGTCCGTCGGTTACCTTTCCAGTTTATTATATGCAAGTTGCTGAATAGCTTTTAACCATGTACGTAACCGAAGAAAGGGTCTGTCCTAATCAACCACTTGGGTTAACGTATAAAAAATTCGACTTGTGTTTCATTTTAAAGCTTTTTTTCTTGTTTCACAAAGGTCACGGTGCTTCTCCTTCACATCAACTCAGCCTCGCTTTGATATGGAATCGAGCTGACATCGCCAAATTCGAAATCTTCAAAGAAGATCGCAAATGGGAGGTTTGAACTAAGTGCTTTCCTTTCTTGTCAAATTTTGTTGCTCGTCAAATTTTGTTCCCTGCTTTTCGTTTCAAACTCTCTGTTCTTGTTTCCAAGTCAGTAGTGTTATTGTTTTTTGTTTTTAGATTTCGGCGCTGGAAAGTGCGATGTTTGAGGCGTTGGTAAAGGACCGTGTTAAGTTCGTGGATCTTCTGCTGGAGAACGGCGTCAGTATGTCGTCTTTCCTCACTGCTCGTCGTCTGGAAGAGCTTTACAGAGTTGTACGTTTATGTTATGTATACCATCAGTTCATTTTCATCTGTGTTAAGGTGGCTGAACACAGTTTTGGCGCGCGCTCTTGCTAACGTGATTCAGCGCGCGCACAAGTATTGCATAAAAACAAACATGGCATAAATAGAGCGATCATTTTATTTGCTCAATGTTTGCGCTATCTGTACTATTTTTTCTTCACAAATGAACACAATGTATTGTATTGAAGGTTTTACTCTTTTATTACAAAGGTATATTAGAAAGGTAACGATGCAAAGAACTCAGCTCTGCTATTTCTTTGTTGCTAAAAGAACCCAGTTAAATGCAGCGCATGCGTAGTAAGTCGAAAAAAGTGCGATTGAGTGAAAAATTGACTTCTCGGAGGCGCTTATTTCTCGAGAACCACTCATTAGAATTTCACGAAATTTGGCACGAAAATACTTTAGGAAATAAGTAACTGGAGGATTGAAAAAAAATTGAACTTTAACAAAGGAAATTCAAGATATGCCAGTGAACCTTTAAAGAGGGATAATTAAAGATCTGTTTGTTAAATTCTTATCAAAATAGCGTTAACTTGCGAGTATCGTTACAAGCTTGTTGCATGCAAATTATAAAGAAAATCTAATGACTAGATTTTCTGCAAATAAACAAAACCGATTTTAAACACCTGTTTATATTTGATCATGTTGCCATGGCAACGGTACATACGTCAACTTAATTATCAAAAAGTTGAAGTTTGTGTTGTTAACTTGCTTGCTGTCATTTTTGGTCACCAAAGGATCAAGGGTTTTAGAGAAAAATGTAATTGAAACAGAGGTATCAAAAACTGTGTTCAGCCACCTTAACAAATTTGTAACAGTAAGAAAGAATGAATTAAGATGATGTAACGATGGTTTTCAACAGAGAGCAAGAAAAAGCACCACGCTACGTCGTCTGTTTGGCGGCTGGAAGGTTAGTGAAGAGAAACATTCTTTTTCAGTTACCATGCCACCTCCTGAATAAGTGAATTAATGAATGAACAAAAAAATGTCTCCCGGGTCATAAATTGTCTTGGCTTTTCCATCTTAGGAGGGGCGCCTTTAATAGAGGCGGGAAAAACTTTAAGGGGAAAAAAATCAGCTCTATAGGGGAACGACTTGGAGAAAGGGACATGAAGACGTCCTACTTAGAATCCTAATGGTACAGTCAACTCTCCGCTAACGGACACTCTCGTAAGCGGAGAGTTGACTGTACCATTAGGATTCTAAGTAGGACGTCTTCATGTCCCTTTCTCCAAGTCGTTCCCCTATAGAGCTGATTTTTTTTCCCCTTAAAGTTTTTCCCGCCTCTATTAAAGGCGCCCCTCCTAAGATGGAAAAGCCAAGACAATTTATGACCCGGGAGACATTTTTTTGTTCATTCATTAATTCACTTATTCAGGAGGTGGCATGGTAACTGAAAAAGAATGTTTCTCTTCACTAACCTTCCAGCCGCCAAACAGACGACGTAGCGTGGTGCTTTTTCTTGCTCTCTGTTGAAAACCATCGTTACATCATCTTAATTCATTCTTTCTTACTGTTACAAATTTGTTAAGGTGGCTGAACACAGTTTTTGATACCTCTGTTTCAATTACATTTTTCTCTAAAACCCTTGATCCTTTGGTGACCAAAAATGACAGCAAGCAAGTTAACAACACAAACTTCAACTTTTTGATAATTAAGTTGACGTATGTACCGTTGCCATGGCAACATGATCAAATATAAACAGGTGTTTAAAATCGGTTTTGTTTATTTGCAGAAAATCTAGTCATTAGATTTTCTTTATAATTTGCATGCAACAAGCTTGTAACGATACTCGCAAGTTAACGCTATTTTGATAAGAATTTAACAAACAGATCTTTAATTATCCCTCTTTAAAGGTTCACTGGCATATCTTGAATTTCCTTTGTTAAAGTTCAATTTTTTTTCAATCCTCCAGTTACTTATTTCCTAAAGTATTTTCGTGCCAAATTTCGTGAAATTCTAATGAGTGGTTCTCGAGAAATAAGCGCCTCCGAGAAGTCAATTTTTCACTCAATCGCACTTTTTTCGACTTACTACGCATGCGCTGCATTTAACTGGGTTCTTTTAGCAACAAAGAAATAGCAGAGCTGAGTTCTTTGCATCGTTACCTTTCTAATATACCTTTGTAATAAAAGAGTAAAACCTTCAATACAATACATTGTGTTCATTTGTGAAGAAAAAATAGTACAGATAGCGCAAACATTGAGCAAATAAAATGATCGCTCTATTTATGCCATGTTTGTTTTTATGCAATACTTGTGCGCGCGCT
>JAHPZR010035771.1:5000-10615 GCA_019787425.1 Platygyra sinensis
ATGGTTGAATCCTTGATGCCAGAAGAAGCACACTGATGTAAAATAACATAATGATTTAAGAAGGATGCTATGTTGTTATCTTTGTAGTGTGATCAACCTGACATAGAGACATAGTAAACAACATAACAGCATGAACATAATTACATAAGGAAAAACTGATCTTTTCTTTTTGTAGGTCTTCACATTACCTACATACCAGCAATGTAAGCGTTTATCTTACTACTAAATGTGCAGACTAGGCAATTACATGTACTTTCCTCAGTCACAACAATCCTCTGCTATCTGAATTCCCCAAAATAATTTATCACAAGATAATTTTCACCTTTGCCTGCACAGACACATATACTATGACAGAGGGTAGTATTAATTCAATTGAAGATCAGTTTTAGATTTAGTCAGAGATTGGTCATTTTATAATTTTTGAGATCTGTATAAATTTACAAGTAATTATGTTGGGAATAATGAAAGAAAGAAAGAATGCTGATAAAAAGGGGAAGAGAGAGAGTTTGCAGAGAGTTTGAGAGAGTTTGCTGAGAGTTTTTGGGGAGCAGGGATGGCACAGTGGTAAAAGTGCTTGCTTCCCACCAAATGTGACCGGGTTTGATTCCCGGACTCGGCATCATATGTGGGTTGAGTTTGTAGTTGGTTCTTGTCCCTACTGCGAGGGTTTTTCTCTGGGTTCTCCAGTTTTCCTCCCTCCACAAAAATCAACACTTCTAAATTCTAATTCGATCTGGAAACAGTGGATGAAGCGCCACTTTGTGGAAATGCCACTGCAAATTCCCTGCTTATGTTTTTTACTTATTTTTTTTTCACTTTCCAAGCTGAAATGTTCATAGAAATGATAATTAACACAAGAAATTCAAGTAATCGAAAATTTGCAAGGAATTTCATTTGTATTACTCTTGCATAGTACTGTAGAAACTTTCTACAAGTGAGTCACAAAGCAGTAAAAAAAAAACCTAGGGGAATCCAATATAAAAAGGACGACGGTGCTTTTCGTACCTTTTAGATATTAAAAAAGACCATTCAAGTAAATTAATTAAAAGTGGTTTGCACAATAATCAATAATTATTTATTGTGCCACTGAAGGGACGGCTAGCCTTTTTGTCACATTGTGGTATGAGGTAAATTTTCCACTCTCTACCAGGGATAAGTTTCATTTGTTTACTGGCTACTGACAGAACAATCTCTCACCTCTGGAAGGGCTCTCAAACAATCTAAATTTACTATAGTTCAGCATAGTTTCTGTCAGAGCTCATTTCGGTGAATTAATCCTTTGGTAGCAATGAGCAAACATTATGCTTCCAAATTAGAAAGCCAAATTTGCCACAAGCCCAGAAATATATGAAAGTCATGCAGGGCAACCCAAGTGACAAATCACAAGTAGTTCTGCATGGCAGTGTGGAGGAAATCCATTTAATTAGAAAATTTGGGGCTAAGGGTGATCTTCATTTATTTATTGATTCATGTTTTCTTTAAGATACGGGAAATTAACAAAACATGGACCCTGGTCCATGGACCCCCTCTGTAGTCAACAATAATGTAATAGAATAAAAATAAAATAAAACAGCTAAACTGAAAAAAGATGAATTCACTGTAATATTTCAATTAATACCGATTAAAAATATTTGTGGGTAATTACTAGTAAAAAAGAAGAGACTTGTAAATAAATATAAACACATGGAAATGTGTTTGTGGAGACAATCCAGGCTTTTAATTAGTCAAATGTTTTGCTGTGAGCAGTTTTGAAATAAAAAAAATTTGCAATGTTAAATATAATTTGACTTAAGCTCTACAAATGTGACAGTGTCAGATGCAATTTAAGTTGCCATTCATTTAAGCCCTGATTATGTTAGTTTTTGCGTTGGGTAATTATAACTAAACTGTTACATGATGCTGACAGTATTCTCGGATGTAGTTTTGGTTTTGGCCTGTACGTGGCTTGCTTGGTCAGGATGCGGCAAGATGACATGCCTTTGTTACATAACTGAAACAACAATAATTTATTCTGTTCACAAATGCAACTTTGAATCACCTTGGCTCTGGTATGTTAACAGTGGGAACAGCTATAGGCCATTTGTTGACTTTAATAAATAGTTCAGCATCCAGGCTGGGTCAAAATTGAATCAATAGAAAAGTACTCTGAAGCCAAAATCTATGAGAGTAAGCCAGAACTAATTAAGGTCATTCTCCTAAAATAGGAGCAAACACAATTTTCTTCTCAAACACGCAAATATCGATACATTACTCAGCTAGTTAAACCGCAAAATTTTGTTTAAAACTCCAGGAACTGTGACCAATGTTGTGAATACTGTTTTCACAGATTTAGAAGAGACCGAAAATTGATGAGTAAACTCAAACAAAATTGCATTTTTTTTTAAATATAGGATATGATGCTTACATCTCGAACGATAAGACAAGCTTTACTGTTTGATTTGAAGTGATCAATTTGTCACAGTGCAATCCAAAGATTACTCCGGAAAATAGATTATACTGGAAATTTTTACAAGCGTGTGGTTGGACTCATCTCCTCCACTTGAGTCCATGATGACTGTGGGAAGATTTGTAGTCTCGGTACTTCGTTCCTCCTTGCCAGGGGTCATATCAATGTCAGTCAGTCATTCAGTCAATCAAACCCACCGGTCGCCATGAGAAAAAGAGAAATGTGCGTCCCTGGACATCATATTATTTTTGTTTTTTAATAGGGAGGTTAACCACCGGTAGGCCATGGCCTACCCCACGTTTTGTCCCTACACTAATATTTGGTTACTACTGATTTTAATAGGGATGGTGAAAATAGGGGGCCCTCATTGGACCAGGTCTATATTTTGGTGGACCCGGTCAATGGTCCTGGTCCACGAAGGAGGTCCATGTTTTTCACTTTCCTTTAGGATAGTTAGTTTCATTAATGAAGAGCCTTACCTTGAACCTGCTTGAACAAATGCACAAATCACCGCTCAGATACCACTAGTTAGCAACCATGAGGAATCCTTTTTGTCCAAACTTAACAAACAATTATTAGCATCTGCTTTCTACGCGTTATTAACCGTATAAGTATGTGTAATGAAATAGGTAAAGTTTTTAAAACCGTAAAGTCCTCCTTTGCATTCGCCAAGCGAGCTATCCGCCATTTTCCTTGTATGCTCCAGATCCCACTCGGTCTCGACAAAGTTCCTGTTAGGGGAGGGCGGGCAAGGAGAGCGGATTTGAGCAACTTTGCAAAAGCATGTAATTCTTTCCCATGGGCCCCTGTTTTTTCCAAAAAAAAAACCTCTATTAATAGCCTCATTTGTTGTCTCATTGAGAATAGGATATTAAAGAAGTAAGGAAAATTCCCAACAAGACTGACTCTCTTAGAGAGCATCCGCTCAGTTGCTCAAGTGTGAAGTTACACCCACTTTCGATTTCATTTCCTTTTATCTAACGAACAAAAGACGAAGTCACGAGAATGACTTTTTGACTCCATTTATCAAATATTTTGGGCTTTCGACATGGTATTGGATTGCTTTCCCAGAAACACAGGGCTGTTAATGTGTTTTCCTTGATCTCACGATACTCTTGTGTAGTCTGTATATTTTGGTATCGACTTGTCGAGTATTACACAGTTAATATCTCGTTTCTCAGTGGTAAGTGAATACTGATTGCAATGTGTTGTTTATGAAGTTCGTAACAGAACCACAAACTGTTGATAATGTCGCTTGCTCTACCGCGCATAGTTGGCCGGGAGGTTTTCCAGCAGTCATTTGTATTAACTGAAGTATAACTGAAAGAAGTAAACGGCTAAATCAAAAGTAACAGTGTTTGTACATAGCCTAAACAAACTAACAAGTAGTTAAAGAAAAATGAATGTGACTTAAAGCACCTCATTGAGCTGCAAGCTGCGACATTTTTCATTTTTGCATGCAGCTAAGAATCTGTTTACTCTGTTTTCGAATTTGCAAGTTTCCACAGTTACTTGTGAAACGTTTTGTTTTTCCAATTCTTGACGATTCTTGAGAAGCACCGCTATTAGGAACGACTGCTTTATTGCCAACAGTCAACACTGATCTACCTCAACCAAACCGCAGTAGACCTTAACGGTATTTCAGTCGCCATTTTATCGAAGAGAGTTGACGCCATGACATGAGCAAAAACTTGTAGTGAAATAATTGGGTTTATCTAAACTTATAAATGACCCCTCTCGATCGGATTTGAGAGTTAACTGAATGTACATTTCTTGTTTTTCGAGAAACATGCTTCGACCAGCGTTCGGGACTGTTTCCTGTTTATTTCACAGGATATTAATTATCTTTTGTCAAAGAATCAAACAAACAAATTCTTGTTCAAATTATTAAAATCGGCCCACTTTTTTCTTTCTCGTGGTTGTTTCGCATCTCGTTTAGTTCAACTTTCCAGTAAGAAACTGCAGTAAAGGGAAGCTGAGAGTTTTATCGCTTGATGGTTTATCGAGCAACTTTAAAAAAAACAGTAATAATTCTTTTTATTTATTTATTTATTTTATTACATTTTATTTATTTTACTTATTTTATTTATTTTACTTATTTTATTTATATATTTTATTCTTTTCGAAAGACACCATCTCTATAGCTGTCTCGCCGAGGACGATAAATTACCCCAGAAAAAGAAGGAACATTCCCAAATAAAGTGACTCCCTATAGCAGCAAGGTTTAGCTTGATCAAGTGTGAAGGTACATCACATCTACTTTCGATTTCGTTTTCTTTATCGAATGAACAAAAGACTTTAAAGACAGGAGAATGACTTTCTGACCCCAGTTTTTAGATGTTTTAGGGCTTTTGTCATGTTATTGGATTGATTCCCACAAAACAGTTTCTCGCGATACTCTTCAGTATTCTACATTATTGTATTTGACTTGTCCAGTATTACACAGTTATCTAACGGGGTTTCTCTAAAGGAATGTCCATCAGAGGTAAGTACCTGCGGATTGTGTTTTTACGTGTTCCAGACGTCACACAGACAAACACAACCAAGCGAGTAAAGCCTGTAGCTTTCCAAACAGAGTATGTGATTGGCTCAGCAAACAATAGCTAAGTGAATTTGAACAGTCCCTCCCCCCCCCCCCCCCCCACCCCTCCCCAGCACTTGGAAACAATACAAGCAGATACCTCTTGGCTGGAATGCTTTGTTGCACTCTCATACAGTATCATGGGCACCCAACGGAATAATAAATATTTCGGTAAATGTCTGTTCGGATGAAATGTTGCCTAAAAATTTCGAAATAGTTTTCCTAGCGATACTCCAGACTTTTCAAATTGTTTCGGAAAACCGCGGAGTTTTCCTAGAATTTTCGGAATTGATGTGCTCACATTTATCATGTCCCATAATTTGCGGACGGTTTTCTTTGTTCTCTAAAATTTCTTCTGTTCTGACGTGATTATTCCAAAAGCTTCTAAACGTTTCGGCGAGAGGTCATCAGGAACGTAAATGAACCTAATGCACTAGCACTAGCTAACGGCAGTGTTCTTAAGATTATTATAAGTCTTCAGTGGTTACAAACCCTGGCGGTTTAGACACAGTTGTTCTTCTATAAAATTTACACTACAATTGAGCATAGGATTAAGGCCTGCCCCTGGGAACAAGGTTGATTTTAAAT
>JAHPZR010035772.1:2500-12500 GCA_019787425.1 Platygyra sinensis
GAAAAGGAAGAAATTTTGTTATTGTCTGAAACCGTACCTAAAAACACCAAGTACAATACAAAATGGGCGGTGAACGTTTTTACTGCCTGGCAGAATACGAGAATGAACAAAAAAGCGCAGTTGGAAACATCTGGAGGCAACGGACTTGAGTCGACCAATGTCGAGGACTTGTCAGTCCCACTCGAGCACATGTCCGCCGACAGTTTAAACTTCTGGCTCTGCAAATTCATTTGTGAAGTTGCGAAGCAAACCGGGGAACGCTACCCTCCTAAGACGCTGTACCTACTTGTTTGCGGCATTAATCGCCATTTGGGAAACGTACAAGGAGAAAAGGCGTTTAACATACTGGAGAAAAGTGACAGAAGGTAAAACGACATTCTTTGAAGCAATATTTCCTCGCATTAAATTCTATGATGAAAATATGTCCATTTTGTTATTCATTTTAATCAGTAGAGATCTGTATCAAAAGTTTATGAATACTAATTAGCTGAGCAGGAGTTTGTATCAAAAGTTAATTCTACTGTTTAATAATTCATCAACCCCAGCCTTTCCCTGCTACCTATTCAATCCCTCCCCGAGCTTTCAGACAGTTGATTTGTATTGGGGTTGACAGTTGTGTACATGTGATCTGAATATTGTGCTGGGATTGGTTTGCACGCTCATGAATAATTAATGAATTTTACAAGGTCATTTAAAGGGGCTCAGTCACGGCATCTTCAGTTATTTTGAACATCAAAACAATAACCGTTAAATTGAAGGAAACCTAAAAATAACACTTTATAAAGATAGAAAAACATCAAAGAGATAATAATAAACCATAAAGGAACAAGGATGGTTAAGGATGGAGAAGATTGACACGGATTGCAAACAACGAATTTGAAAAGTTTAGCTAAGCTTTTCAAACGTGACTGAGCCCCTTTAACTGAGTTCGTATGTGACAGGCGTCCTGCATACTGCTAGGATTAGCACTGTCGAAAAAATCCACCATCTTTCTTCACTTATCACACTCACGGTGACTTTAACAGTGCTGATCCCAGCAGTATGCAGGACAGCTGTCACATATGAACTCAGTTAAATGACCTTTCTCTCCATGAGTTCGCGTAACTCAGTGGATAGAGCACCCGCCCAATGTTCGGGAGCTCATGGGTTCGAATCCTGTCAGGGACCAACAGTTTTTCTTTGTCCCACGCTTGTGTCATGTAAATCAGTTCACTTTTTCTATTTCCTTACCGAGCTTAAAATTTACCATCATAAGGAGAACTACATGTAGACAAATCAGAAACTCTTACCTTATAACATTCCTAAACCAAGGTGTATCACTTAATTGTGGTTTTAAATGATAAATATCTGGTTCAAGAAGTGTTTCATCCAATGATAACTTGAACCTCATGGCTGAGTTTATCATGTTAGTGGCTCTGACCAGCTGCAAAAAAAAAAAGATATCACAAAGCAGGTTAAATTATACTGCTTAATCGTTTTGGGGCAATTTACTTACTGTGTCAGTCTGTAATAATTTAGCCAGCTGGCACTACATCTATCACTCAAATTTTGTTATTAGGTCAGAGTATAAAGCTCACTAATTTAGGGAGTAGTGGGCTAGTATCATGAAGCAGAAGGCTGACCCTGATTTAGGTGACAAAAGAACAAGCCTCAGAGGAGGTCTGGGGCCACACCCCCAGGCTCAGAAAATTTTGAAATTGAGAGGCTCTGAAATGCTATTTCAAGCATTCTCTTTAAAGATATTCCCTCAAAAAAATGGAAAAGGTCAAAATGCCAAAACTATTTAGAGATTACAAAGACTTTTTGCTATTTATTTATTTTATTTATTGTGCCAGTGTAACTGAAAATGTACACCACAGCCTGATTCTCTGCCCCATCTTTAGCAACAGCCTTGACTGCCCTGAGGTGTGACTGTCATTGTGAAGTAAAATTCCAAAACCAACCAGTGTTTTCCCATAATTTCTTTTTACAACAAACACATGTATTATGTTTTTTGGAGAACCCTGTACATATACTTTTTCATGATGTACAATTGCCTTCAACTATCATTGCAGCACATATTTCAATTAAGCAGTGACTTTATGCGTACATAGACAAGCAAATGGAAAAATAACACATGAAAGTCATGCTAAAAATACTAACAACAGATTGACTCTTGAAAGTACCTGGTCATTATTTTCTGCAGCTGGATCATCTTTAAACATCAAAAATGGATTGTAGTTCAGAACTATTGAATCCCTTGCTGATAAGTACATGTCATACCATGGACCTGACAAATGCCAACATTAAACAAGAAAACCTTGCCTTTAATATAATATAATATTGCAATCTCTCTTATTGTGATCTCTTCATGTGTGAAAATAACACGTTATTTTCATGTGTGAAGATATGAAGTTTTTGCACGAAAGCTCACTTGGTATTTCACTAGTGTTTATTATCTATAGATATTGTTTATGTTTTAAAAGACTTAGATTGGTGCATGAATGTATATCATCAGGTAGTTTGTTCCAACGTTCTGGAGCTGAGATAGAAAATGCTCTGGAACCGTAGGTCTTTAAGTCAGAGTTAACAGGGTTTTTAAAGACAAAAGGGGTAAAAGAGTTTAATGAGTCAAGTAAGTCAAGGACTTAGTGACAATAAGCACCTCAAAGGGGGGGATACATATTCCCACACCTAAAGACTAAAGTTTGTTGCTATTACCATGTTGTCTAGTTGTTATGTGATGTGCAATGGATTTTATGTCTTAAAGCAACAAGGACAGTGTTAAATACCTGCTATGTAACTAGTGTGCTTGTTATTCTTGTTTTTCTGTAAAAGCTCAGCATTAAGCCCTGTTGAGAGAAATAATAATAGAAAAAATAAATAAGATCATGTCCAACCCGAGTATCAGGCTTTTCTAAGCTTTTCTCGAGGGAAAGGAAGAAAAGGAGGAAGCTTAGAAAGGCCTGTTACATCACGTGTAGCTATTATTCCCCACAACTGACAAACGTTCACTCTAAGCAAATTATATGCTCATCTCATTTGAGATGAACCAAGTTTAGAAATAGCAAAGAATGTCAAGACACAAAATATGGATTACAAATGTTAAAAAAAAACTTGAATTGCAGATATTTCTATGCTTGGAACAGTAAAATTGCATGAGTATTTACTTAATTAATAACTGCATAGTTCCAGGAAATATCCAAACCCATACAATACCCATGGAAGGCATTTTTTTCCAAGAAACCATCCCCCCGGAAACCCTGTGAAAATTCCAATTACGTTTCACACTTTTGGTCAGACAGATCTCTCCACCCCCAGGAAATTCCAATCCCTTCAGTTGGGGCAGTATCAACCATTTTCTGGAACAGCACAATGTTGTTTTTCTCAGTAGGCCAAAACATTGTCTTTTTTTGTGAAGCATTCAGAAAATCATTCAACATACCTGGACCGTCACGCTTTTGAAACTTGTCGACTAGTTGTTTGGTTTCTTCATACTGTTCAGGAGTTAACAGTGGTTTCTGTGCATCAAGATATCTGCGACATGTGTCCTCCAGTTTTGGAACTGGCAGTCGTGGAAGACTGTCTTGAAAATGGTAAGTGTGAACAGTGGTCTTGGGCTCAATGTGTCTAAGATCTTGTGAACTTGAACTGTGATCACAATGAAGCATTTTTTCATGGTTAGGAAAATAGCATGGGAATATCAGCAAGCATTGCATGAAACCCTAATGCTAACTGCAACTTGTATTGACTTCAATACAAGTTGTGCTGAGCTGTACAAGTTGTGCTGAGCTGTAAAATGTCCCATTGGGTATGTGGGAGAAGGCTGGTAAAAGTAAAGGAGCAAACAAATTACAGGGAAAAAGGAAGCAATCACATTTAGTCGAAACCAACTTACAAATTATTATATGGTCAGCCTGAAGGGGCCCATGCAAACAATAGAATCTAGTAGCCTTTAGACTGACTGAAGTAGTAAACCAGGACCAACTTGACCAAAATAATTATTTCAGGTGATTACCATATGTAATTGTCCATAATGGTTCTGAGAATTTGGTATGAATTCATTTATTCATTTTTATCAAACTTTAGGTGTCCCCTATTAGTAGAGGGCCTGCCCCTCGGCTAGCTTCTTCTTGACACATAAATAAAGTTTCTATCTATCTATCTATTTCATGCCATGGAAAATAACGCCAATCGGAATTCAGAAAGCTGTTGTATATTTGACATTAAAGGGGCTCTGTCACAGTATCCTGAGTTATTTTGACCATTGACGAAATTACATTTAAATTGAAGGAAACACGAAAATAATACTTTACAAAGACAGAAAAACACCAAGAGGTAACAAACCCATAATTGACAAAGGAACAAGGATGGTATTAAAAGGATGAAGAAGATTGACACGGATTACAAACAACGAATTTGATAAATTCAGGCTCAACTTTTCAAACTGTTTATTCGTGGCATAGCTCCTTTAAATCTCTCAGTTAGTACACCTGCTGCGATTGGTCAGTTTAGCGGGCCGAATTCTCCTGTATGGCCCGCTAAAATTTAATGTTGGTTTTGTTGCCAAAGTGTTTTGTGATTTTTGGGGGCTACAAATTCTTAACTTTTATAGCAAGTAAAAGTTGAAAACTTTCCTTTATTCTTATTTGTGTATTAAAGCATGCTAACAACATACAACAATTTGATTATTTATTCTTTTCATGAACATGACTTTGAATTGCCTTTGCTTTGGGTTGGGATGTTAATCATGGGAACAGCTATATTCGATTGGCTATTTGATCGGCATACCCCGTGCATTTGGCACCTCTTCCTACCCAGGAGGGAGGGCATTTGATTACCACTCATAGGGGATGGGGAATTTGATCGTTAGCCTCGATTTCATGTTACGAGTTGCACTGATTCTACATGGGTCAATAAATACATGTAGTGGCGGAGACGGCAGAGACAAACTTTGATGAATTCAAAGAAAATGATTCCGTATTCGGATTGGTTGAAAACCAAAGGCCTACACAAGCTGTGTTCCATATTTGAAGGTGTTTAACCCATTGACACCTGTGCCGCCCGTAACCGCCCGTGACGAACCTTGGCCTTTCTTCCGCTTCTGACGTCATCATTTTTGACCAAAATTGGCATCATCTATACTCAACTTCTGCAGGAGGAAAAGAACTTTCCATTGATGCCTAGATCAGAGTGATCGGCTTAATGGCGCCTGAGATATGCACAAAAATGCTCAAAAAGATGAGTGAAAAACTCAGAGCAAAATTTACTGCCACTACACCTAACTGCTCCACGGTAAAAATTGGCCGCTTCGATGACTCTTTCTTAGAAGTTTTTTAACTGCAAGCAAGCCCAGTAAAAGGTCAATCCCTGAAGCGAAAAGAAGAGAAAAGGAGAAAAAGCAAAGGAAAAAAAACATCAAAAATCGAAAAGCCTAAAGACGTAGGCCACCTTCTCGTCCAAAAACTCAAAATTTTGATTTCTGCGCATGCATGGGCCCAAAGTTCGTAAAACGCGATTTTAGTGGCAAGAAGGGCTAGCTGTCGTGCTACAAATGCATTTTCGACCAGATTAAAACTAATTTGGCCAAGATCCAGCCTCAAAACCACCACAATGTCCAAATGCATTTTTGGCAAAAAAATTCCAGGAGTCAATGGGTTAAGAACGATTTATATCTATTATATATAAATATGTGTTATCTAATAAGCCATGTTAACATGCACAGCTTCAAAAGCCTAACAGAAGCTACTAAAAATGTTAAAACAGTAATCTAGTAATTTTCCCGGTGGTAGGGCATTTGAACAGCTTTTTGGCCTGGTGAGGGTGGGGCGGGATTTGAAGAAATATTTTCCAAGAATTCAAATGCCCAGGGGGTAGCCTGGGAGGGAGGATTTTCAAGCTTCAATTTGACCGGTACATAATTAAGCTTGCGTGTGTACCTTGAAAATTCAAGTAACTGGTGGGATATTCTGCAGTGTACCACCTGAGAGCATTGCATAACTAGGACAATAATATACCCTCATTGATGATCTTGTTTATTCTCACCTCTTTTCATAGCAATGTGTTGACAGTGTAATAGGAAATGAGGGACGTATACAAAACATGGACCGGGGTCCATGGACCACTCCATGGACCTGGTCCATGGACCACCCCATGGACCACCCCTAATTTTCAACAGGAAATCGCCCCTGTTAATATGAAAATTTACCGGAGGTCAGGGTATGAACAAAAACACAGACTTGTATTTATTGCTTACGTCCTTGAGGGTTTGTCTCGTAATAGCGGGTTGCTTTGGGATCGCACCCCATAAATGGGAAGACCACAAACTCGTTTTGAGATACAGAAGATCTAGTACATTTCTACCCCCAATATTTTCATTCCAGCTTGTAAATTTAATCGGAGGGCAAGAACATATTCAGTTTTCGTATTGAACGAAGCGTGACCTTGGAGGGGGTAGGTTGCCGGATAACATAACTCGCTCCAGCCCCTTCACCAGTAAGTTATGGCAGTAAGTTTCTGATATTTATTAACGATATTCCAAACTCTTCACAGAAGTTAAATTTTGTTCTATTTGCGGATGACACAAACATGCTTTATGATGATAGACATCCCAAGTCCCTCGAGGAGACCGTTAACAAAGAGCTGAAAAATGTATGTGAATGGTTGCATGTAAATAAGTTGACACTTAACATTAAGAAATCAAACTTTGTCATTTTTCGACCTCCACAGCGACCGCTAAATTATGAGATTAAACTCAAAGTAATAGACAACAGCACCAACATATCGTCAGGTCTAGAGTGTAAGGAATATGTTAAGTACTTAGGTGTTTTGATTGACAACCACTTGTCCTGGAAATATCACATAGACTATATCGCCGTGAAGATTAGTAAAATTGTCGGAGTAATATCTCGTCTAAGACACTTCGTTCCATTCTGTACTTTGAGATGCATATATCAGTCCCTCATACTTCCCTACTTGACATATGGTTTGACTGCTTGGGGCCAAGCCGCAAAAGCCCATCTTAATAAATTATTGCTACTTCAAAAACGTGCACTACGCTTGATGTATTTTCTAAATCCAAGAACTCATGCTATTCCTTTTTTTATTTCTTCTAAAATATTACCCATCCACCAGCTTTACTTTGAAGCTGTTTTACACTCTATGTATGATGTCTCAAATAACTCTGCTCCAAAAGATATATCTGAAAAATTTGTCAAGACCAGCTTGATTCATTCATATAACACGAGGGCTGCATCTAGTGGCAAATATCATATTCAATTTTCACGCTTAAATCAACAGCAGAACTCTTTTTCATGCTTTGGCGCGAAAGCGTGGAATTGTCTCCCATCGCAAGTGTGTAATCAACCAAAAATGGCATTCAAGAAATCAATTCGCAAAGCTTTATTGGCAGCTTTAGAAGGCAAGGAGGATTATATTGAGGCACCTAATTTACTATCTAAAGTTAATTTATATTTTACATAACTTTTTGTAGTCAATCACTGTCAATCTCTTCGCCTGTTTAGTTTGTTTATTTTGTTTAGGTTATTAAGCTACCTTTTAAAAATCAATTCTGTAAACATATTTATCCCCGGATGCTAATGACTGTATTTTATTTGTAGTTCATTCCTGTCGTGATTTATAGTCTTTTATTTGAAGCTTACAAATTGGTTTATTTTTATTTTTAATTTTTTTTCTTCCTGCACAACTCGCCTCGACTAGCTTACGCTATATGCGAGTTGTGCATGTTCTCCGTTTTAAGTGTTATTATTAATAAAGTTTATTTGTTGTTGTTGTTGTTGTTGTTGCAGTTGCCTTGAAACGATCCAAAGATCAGGTGAGTATTTCTTGCTCGTACCCACAAAGTACGCCTGTATTGCAAGCTATCTACAGTCGCAAGACTTAATTGTACCTGACCCCGCATAAAACCGCTAACCTGCTGTTATGAGACAAACCCTCAAGGACGTAAGCAATAAATACGAGTCTGTGTTTTTGTTCATACCCTGACCTCCGGTAAATTTTCATATTAACAGGGGCGATTTCCTGTTGAAAATTAGGGGTGGTCCATGGGGTGGTCCATGGGGTGGTCCATGGACCGGGTCCACGGGGTGGTCCATGGACCAGGTCCATGGGGTGGTCCATGGACCCCGGTCGATGTTTTGTATACGTCCGGAAATGAGACATTGCAATTGATCACTCAGATACCTACCTGCTGCACGATCTGCTCTGATAGAAGTTTGCAGTCACTGCAAACGGCGGAAGAACACGGACAAAACCCTAGAATAAATAAAGAATTATTTCTTAAGCAAATGAACAAACTTTCCTTCAAATTTACTTACCGGCAACGTGATCAATTTGAAGAGATTTGAAATACCAAACTTAAGAGACAATACAAACCTTCACGCCGGATTTAGCTTCGTGTCCTTTTGCTAAAGCAACTCTATAAATACTCATAATTAAATTTTCATTCAAGGTTTCATCTAAAACTGGCGTAATTATTTCTGATTTTCACAAGAATTAAACTTTCTTAGTGATCAACTGGTTGATCGAAGTCTATAATAATGCCTGCTGACAAGTTGCACAGCGGGTTCGTCTTTCCTGGACACTGCGTCATATTCCCGTCATCTGGAGCCCTTTAAACCACTTTGTTGGCGGATTTCCTGAGAGTAAGAAGTCTACGGTACCATACTATATACAAACCATTTTTTTCTCAACCGCGACGTAAAGCGCTAGTTAATCGCTTATGTAAAAAATAAATATTACGATAAAATGTGAAGAACGCTCTGATTTTGGAAACACGTAGTGAAAAATTTGGCAGCGAATTAGACTACGAACAGTTTTTTTCTTTTCCTAGTCCTCTAGAAGTTACTGCTTTCTTTTCCTAGTCCGCTAGAAGTTACTGGAGCATGCAATCGAGAGGCGAGGATGCAGAGAAAAAGGGTTTTTTCCCTGTGTCTTCCTATTCCCTCCTCGTTTCTTTTCCTAGTTTGCATACAAATGTAATATATTCTAAGTTTCGCGCGCGGAGGATCCCAGAAACAATCAAAGGGCTCTTAGAGCCAGCTCATTCATTGCAATGGACAATTTTCATTGCACTGTTGTATCCTGCTAAAAAAGACTGTTAAAAACAGGACTGGTTTATTTCACATAGTTAATTTTTAATGTGTGAAAAATGCTTAATAAAAGGGAATAGCTATTGTAAACAAATGATATTTTTAGCTTTGTTAAGCTTGTTAGGCCCCCAAATTACATTTTGTGAGCTGGAAATACAACCACTTGATGAACTATACTGAAATCCTGGTTATTTTCCTAGATTTAGGCGAAACGTTTATGTTCCTTATGTACATTTCAGGCTGCAGCCTTGTGGTGTGCATGCAAATGACATTGCGTAAGAGTTTTTGCGGGTATTGCGTGACGTATCGCGTCACATTATAGTTCGTTGTGTTGGACATGTCGTGTGATTTGACTTTATTATATATATGAGCCTACAATCCTCATGGCCGCAGTTGGCCGCCATGTTTTGTGTAAGTAAGAGTTTTGGTGATTAAAGCCTAATATTCTTCAGGCAAACGTCTTCGCTCATTCACAACAAGCCTCGTTCGAATCCCTCGTTTATTTCCGTCCACACACTTTCCATTTTGTCTACACATTCCATTCCACGTTTGATACCCACGATACTCATATTATTCAATGTTCATCTCTGTAGTGGGTTATGAGGATACAGTGTGCCAGATTAATTTCATATATCTTTCTTAAAATCAAACAATTCTTTATGTTTGTAGTAAATGTGAGTTCAAGTAATAATAATAGATTTTATTATTCAACAAATTGTAACACTATCCAAATATGGTCATGATGCTCTCGATATCCGTCATCCGTAGGTGACGGATATCCGGCGATATACGTAGCTTCGTACGTGGGAAGAAAAAGTGAAGTGAAAAAATGTTGACAGAAAGGTTTAAAAATGTTACGAGCTTGGAAATCAATTTTGTTATCAATTTGTTGAATAATAAAACAATTATCC